>BRDA01051855.1:0-24484 GCA_036984385.1 Crenuchus spilurus | reverse complement strand
TAGGAAGCTTGAATGGAAGGAAGCGTCTCCTGGAAGAATCTGGTTGTTTCTCAGAACCACGAGCTGATTGTGCGTCTGAACGGTCCACTGAGGATATGTTGACCTCTGCAGGGCTTACAATAGAGAAGGTAGAGGTGTGTAAATTACACCGAATGTTATAAAGACATTCCCTGATTGGTTGAGTCATTTTAAGATGAATAAACTCTTTGGTTGGTTTGAGGTATATTTTTTGGGATATTA
Source organism: Crenuchus spilurus (assembly GCA_036984385.1). Classification (NCBI taxonomy): domain Eukaryota; kingdom Metazoa; phylum Chordata; class Actinopteri; order Characiformes; family Crenuchidae; genus Crenuchus; species Crenuchus spilurus. The sequence continues at coordinate 24,244 of BRDA01051855.1, read as the reverse complement.
TTTAGTTACATTAACAACATTATCACCTGTACAGAACTAAAGAAAATCTTACACCCCAAACATATCTTTGCAGTTAGGCTAAATTTTAAAATTTACTGATGTGTTACTTTAATCTCTCTCTATTAACAGTGACTGACTAACCAGTTGCTTAACTGTATATATTAACTGCTATGCAACATCTTAGAAAAGCTCATTTGTGGACAAAATTATAAGCTAATGAAATGTTTAAGAATGTGAAAATACTGCCAAAATTATTGTCTGGCCAACTGATGTCAGGGCTGTCAATCATTAACTGTTGGAGTGTTCGGACCTATGGGCTGACCAACACCTGGTTCTAATATCCTTGAAAATTGTTGGCAGAACCACTAGAAATGTTGGCACAATTTCACAGCATATTGCTGCCAGTAAAGATAAGATTTTAAACATTTTGTGAATACAATCACTGGTGTGGTTTTGTTGAACTCTGTTGTACTGAGAGTGAAATGATAATTCTATAGTGATTCTATAGGCCTCTAAAGATCATTAGCCTAATTACTGAAGTGAACTTTTGCAATATGCTCGGGTTTATGGTTAATCTTTCTCTAGTGAATGAAGGTAGAGAGCAGAGTCCTTTAGGCATGTTTAGACTGGTCTGAAATGTCAAGGTCAATGCAAATGTTCACAGAAATATGGAATGTTCAAAAATGCTTACTATAATGGAGCTTGTTGTTTATAAGTCTGTTAGTATAATATGTTTATGAATCTCAGCTTTGAAGTATCTTTTGTATCTGAAGGTTATTTCTTGTTAAAATGTCTTAAACTAAGAAAATGGCATTTTTGTTGATTTGAACATAGTGAGAATATTGTAACCACAACACTACTCTGTATCCAAAATTCATTTGAGATTATAGTGCATCATTGCATGGCTGTCAAAAAGTTTATAATATAATATAAAAGTGGGTGGGAGATCACTTAGCTGTTAAGATATGAAAAGATAAAGACATGCTTATCTGTTTAAAGTGAATGTAGCGAATCCTTAAGGTACACAACTGGACAATTAAAATCATGTTGTACATGTACATTGCATGTACTTAAAAGGATAAAAATATCTGTTCAGTATTTCGCAGTGTACAGTGCCTTGGGAAGTATTCACCTCCCCTTGGTATTTTGCTACCTCACAACCTGGAATTAAAATGGATTATTTGAGTGTTTGCATCATGTCATTTACAGAACATGCCTACAACTTTAAACATTTGATTTTCTTTCTATTGTGAAGCAAACAACGAACAGGACAAAATAACAGAAAACTTCAGTGTGCATAACTATTCATCCCTCTGAAGTCAGTACTTTGTAGAGCCACCATTTGTGGCAATTACAGCTGCAAGTCGCTTTGGATAAGTCTCTATGAGCTTGCCGCATCTTGCCACTGGGCTTTTTGCCAATTCCTCCAGGCAAAACTACTCCAGCTCTTTCAAGTTATATGGTTTCCACTGGTCTAGGTTTTTGACTAGGCTATTCCTATACATTTACACGTTTCCCCTTAAACCATTTCAGTGTTGCATTAACTGTATACTTTCAGTCAATGTCCTGTTGGAAAGTAAACTTCTGTCCCAGTCTCGAATCAGTGACAGACCAAAACAGGGTTTGCTCAAGTTTATCCCTGTATTTAGCACCACCCATGTCCCCCTCAACTAGAACCAGTTTCTCAGTCCCTGCTGCTGAAAAACATCCCCATAGCATGATACTGCTATCACCATGTTTCACTGTAGGGGTGGTGTTCTTGGGGTCTCATCTGACCAGAGCACCTTCCTCCATACATTTGGGGAGTCTCACACATGCCATTTGGCAAACTCAAAACAAGCCTTCCTATTTTTGTCTGACAGTAAATGCTTTTTTTGACATTCTTCCATAAAGCCCAGCTCTATGCAGTGTATGTCTTATTGTGTTCATATGACAGATACTCCAGTCTCGCTTGGGAACTGTGCAGCTTCTTCAAGGTTACTTTTGGTCTCTGTGCTGCCTCTCTGATGCCCTCCTTGCCTTATTTGACAGTTTTGGTGGGTGGCCCTCTCTTGGCAGGTTTGTTGTGGTAACGTTCTTTACATTTGACGATAATGGATTTGATGGTGCTCTGGGATTCTTATCAGAGATTTGGATATTATTTTATAACCCAACCCTGACTTGTACTTCTCAACATGAGTATATATTGACAGATCATGTGACAGACTGTACACAGGTGGACTTCATTTCACTAAGCATGTGACTTCAGAAGGTAATTGGTTTCAATTTTCAATTTTCATATGATAGGTTGATTGAGTTTTCTTGTCTACCTTTTTTATCAGCTTATTGAGAAGTAGGTTACATTAAATATTACAGACAGAATAATGATCATCAATTTGTCTGTTTTTGTTTATGGCCATAGAATAAACTTCTCAAGAACTGCATCAAAGCAGCAATATCAAACAGTAGGGTTATGCCAGTATACAGTACAATGAATGCAATGTCTTAAGCAAATGTTGTTTATGACCCATTCAAGCTATAACAAAGTCAGTATAACAAACAATATAAGAGTATAACAAAGTCAAATTCTCTTCCACCTCTATTTGATTCCTCACACCCATTAGAGTGTGTGTGCATGATTCTAATGTAACTACAATACATTTATGATTGTATGACTGGAAACAGAGAAAGTTTGTGACCTTTGGTTAGTCAGTACTGTCTATATCCCCACACATTTACTGTTTTACCTGATTTTACAGTCACTTTATGGTGGCATCAAGGTCAGTAACACCAGTGGCTAAACTTTGTTAACTGGCACAAACTGCCTGGTTGAGTAATGCAACACTGCTTTCATGAAAAATCAAGGAAAGTCAGAGTTTGTTTTAGACCTGATTTTTTTATTGCCAAAGCAAACTCCACCATTCATTCAACTTGGAGTTGCATCACTGCTGATGAGGTAACTGAAGGTCAGTCACTGAATGACTCAGCATTTCAAGATTCAAGAATGTAGTTTGCATGATAACTTTTAGCAAGTTTTTGCTTTGACCCTGAATCAAAGGACATGTTTACTGCACAATTATACAAAGGTCTTTATTCATTCAAATAGTTCTGGTTCAGTTTAATCAGTTATGTTAGTTTCACTGTGCTTGGTTAGCACATGACTTTTGCTTAGTTATTGCTGTATGTGAACTGAATATCAGTAAGTGTTACTTTTAAATGTTGACATTGTTGCTCTGTGTGGGCTTGAATGTAAATGACTGTTACTTCTTTTAAAATCTTACTTTTTTAAACAGTCAAACAATCAGGACAGGGTGAGTGAAGTCATACAACTTAGAAATAATTGAAATACAAATCTGGTAAAATACACTCCCTAACTAATGGTACTGAAGATGTAAATTTCAGGGTTCCATCCATTGACAGCCTTTTTTCATCACATTTTTTCAGACTCTAAAATGCCTGTAGTTGGGCCATTCTGCTAAATGGGTGTCATTTGCACATACATGGATCTAAATGATTTAGAACACTGAAAAAATATTTATTTGGTATGTCTGCACTCTCAAACACAATACTTTATCATAAATTATACTGATTGAAATTCTTCAGAAATTTCTCAAAAATATTTTTGACAAATATATATTTTTTATATCAAAAATATTAATTAAACATGTAACCTACCTTTTTTTAATAAACAAAAAAGGACTTATTTGAAAGCCTTTTTACCTTTACATTAAAATGATAAACCTGAGGCTGAGATTAATCAACACTCATTTCAAATATTTAAGTGTGTGTTATTAAATTCAATATTGAAAAATGTAATGACTAAGATGAACCATAGAATATTTACTCTTATGATAATTAACTGTTTAGATTCGCTTTAAAATACAGGCCCCTCAGTATGAAATCTGTCAGCAAAAGTCTATATATCTTTCCCTACTGAGCTTCAAAATTTTTATATTTATCTATTTTGTGTTTCCACATTGATGTTTGACAAGAGAATAGAGGATACACATTTCTGGAGAGATGTTCTGCATCTGGCCAAAGAATGTGTATCTGAATATTCAGCAGGGTATTCTTTTGATGTTTTGATGCATCTAGGTTTAGTCTTCCAGTTTTATGCCGAAGACCAATCAGTTTTTTTCACTATGACACCACTCTTGACAGGTTGACTTTGCATGGTTTTGTATGTCACAGAAACTATGATTTCCACTGATAACTCCTGTGCCAAGTCTGAAGCACTTGTCCATCTGTTTTTCAGAGCTAGTTTGTGTAAGTAGTGCACTGTGTGTGGCTTCATTTTAGGATGTCGGACAGCCACTATGACCATGTGACCATGTGACCATGTGTAGCTGTACTTTGTCTCATTTTATACATCCTGATTGCTGCAGCTGTGTTTGAATTAATTATAGTTGGTGACAGATCTTCATCTATTCTTTACCACCTTGTATCACAATTAGATCTTTTAATTCCTCAGGCAGTTTTTTTTATATATGGAACACAGCACATAGGTCCAAAATATGATTAGGCTAATTGAAAATCACAGGGGTACTCAATTTAGTTTCAGTGATCAGACCTTTTCTAACTTGTGTGTCAATAATCACAGGTGTACTTACATTTACTGCACAGTCTGTATTATTCAAAGATTTTTTAAATCTTTTGTCATTTAAATATAACTGCACAGGGGTGCACTCACATCTGTTGCATATTGTAGTCCTTATAGCCCTTATGAGGAGAATGTGATATTGGGGCAGTAAATAAAAAGTAAACAAATATATAACATATGTCAGCATTTTTTACATATTTAATGTAGATCATCACCAATCATTTAACTCTTTTGGCTTCTACTAGGTTGTGTCAAAAATTATCCGCCCTCTGACTGTAGCATTTATTTGAATCTGTTTTCAGAAACGGCATTGTTTTTTTACATAATCCCCCTGACAGCATTTGTGCTTAGGGCCCCCACATGCCTAGCCCTGGCTGTGAACCACAAAAAATGCACCACTGTCCACCTCTTTATCAGAAGTGAATATCCATCCTCTTATGGCTTCTTTTAGGGGACCAAACATATAATAGTCTGTTGGGGCAAGATCAGGACTATAGGGAGCTTTAAAACCAAAAACAAGTTTTTGGAGAGTGTCAACACTCTGGGCAGCAGGGTGCAGTTGTTATGCAACAACACAGCAGCCTTGGATAACAGTCATCTGCATTTTGTTTGAATTTTAGGCTTCAACCTAAAATTTCAGTGAACTGAAAACGGATTAAAATAAACTAGTACATAAAGTGTTGATAAGACAATGTGGCCAATAGACATTCTAATATACCCTGGAATTTGGAAGCAGTAAAATATCAGGATACGATTATGCACTTATACCAGAAAATTGTCAGAAATGTAGTTTTACACTGTGGTACTTCCTTATTTATCATATAACTGTCAGTGTGGAAATGACTGGGTTAGCTAGCTACATATTTTCTGTATCTACTGTATAAGTGTGTTTAACCTGACCTTAAGTGTTGATAGTTTTTGTGTAGAAGCAACATGGCATATAAGATAGTAGACCTAGATGAATTAACATGATAAAAACGTTTTAATTAAAATAATTAAAAAGTTTTATTACTATAGTCTTCCTACTGTAGCTTGATATCCTTTAACTTTATAGTCTATTGTAACAGACTATGGGGGTGTCCACAAACATACACAGGAAAAACGGGTCTACACATTACTTTACACGTCAAGAGAGTACAGCGTGGTCCTGCGAAACCACAGCAGGTCGATATTGTGAAAGAACAGCCGTGTTTACATCCGCCTGTATCGACACTCAGTCATAACTGAGCTTTCAACTTAAGACTGTTGCTAGGAGACTTGCGGCTGTGGCCCCGCCTCCTGCTTCAGCACGTTAAAGGCCAATGGCGGTGCAGTCAGTTTCTGTCACAGTCTGAGTAAATCACACCCTGCTGTTAAAGGAGCCCTCTCACACCACAGGATATTCTGGGGGACGTTCAAGGGTATGTTCAACTCTGCTTCTGTCAACAACTGCGGTTGTGCACTTGCGTGGACGTGGATAACTTGGTTTATAACGTTGAGGACTTTGGGGGCTTTACAGTGCACTTTACTGAAGAAAACGGAAGGACTTCGTTTTTGGTTTACGTGCACAAATGGACAGCTCACAAACTAAACGATAAAACTAGCAGAACACTGGATACGTGTGCGTGAGCTGCTGGTTAAAATGCAATGGGTACTGAAGGGAAACCTATCTATATTGCTAACAGTTACTTTTAGGCGTATCTAGCTAGTTTGGTTCACTGCTGCCTTGTAACTTGGTGTCACTGCAGTTGATGAAGTGCACAATTCTACACCCACCCCAGTGCGCATGTGCAGACTCTCTCCTCTGATTGGACTAGAGACTACAGTCATTGAGCCCACTTTTTGGTTTACTCAAGTTCTCATGAGAAAATAGTTTCTCAGTTATGGTTAGGTAGTTGTATTAATTTTGTACATATAATTAACTTATTATTAACTTAATAATAACTTATAAGCAGATTTCTGCTTAGGGTTGTAGTGTTGGCTATTTTGGTCGTTTGTGATGTATAATGGAAAAATATTCATGTTCTCTCCATGCCATAAGCAGTCAGTGAGTGACCGTTCACCTATGACTGTCTAATTGTCTTACAGGTCATGTCTAGGTGTCTAGAATGTGTGGTTTGCTTTAGTTTTTATAGATGTTCCTGAGTACAAGCCTTCCACTATAATCACATAATTGCCTGATCACAGTTATTTTAGATCACTCAGATTGGAGGTTGTTTAATCTGGATACAGTTTTTACAAGTGCACCTTCAAAAATTTGAATAACATGAAGAAAGTGTGTTTTGTGTTTACCTAAATGGTAAACTGTCAAATATTTTAGTATATAATGTACATATAAATGTTGGTTCTTTTAATGTCAATATTGTTTGAATAATGTACTCAAACTCTAAATTATATACACTAATAATTTGAGATTCTGGACTTCTGCTATTCATGAGATACAAGCCAAACTGATCAACAGTAAAAGTATTATTATTTTTTAAGTTTATCTTTTTGGATTAAATTATGAACAGAGCTTTTGCATTATTCTTTTTTTTCTTTTCATTTATGCTGAAGTGAATACATGTAAATATTAAAAGGAATTAACTGAAACATGTGATGGGTCTCATGAAACCAAATATTCTAAATGTTGGTGTTATTAAAGCTTAAGAAGGCAGCTATGAGTAATGTTTCACCCATTTGGGCAATTCATAGTCCACAGCTGACTGATTTGAGCAAACACATTACAACACTTGAGTTTGGTGGATGCTTGGTGCAGATGTAGAGCTTATAAAGGTTGTGTGCTCCTCTTCAGTATGAGTCTGTTTGTCTTTCCTTAGTGTCCAGTGTGACTCTTCAGGATGAAGATTGCTTTGATTGGCCAGAGCCTTTTTGGACAGGAGGTGTACAAAGAGCTGAAAAAAGAGGGTCATACCATTGTTGGTGTGTTCACCATTCCTGACAAAGATGGCAAAGCTGACCCATTAGGTGATTCTTTCATTCTTATTTAATTCATTAATCTTTATTCTTCTTCATTCTGAGACATTCACCATGCTTATGCAATGGTTTATGCTTAGATTTTGTGCAGTTTTTAAATGAACTGTTTGGAAAGCAAATAAAAACATTTGTTACAAAACCAAATTTATAGAGATTTTATCTGTTGACTAAGCCCAAAGGCCAGCGGAAGACAGGCTTGTTGTCTCAGTTAGATAATAAGCATCCTGTTTACTGGAATCACAGGGACTTTTGGAAGCCTTTATGTATTGTTTCAAGTCAGAAGTGATTTACTATGTTAACAGCATTTACTTATTTCATTTTTATAATTCCTCTTTTTTGCTGGCAAGTTGCTGCCTGTGTCTTTGTTTGATGCACAATACAGTTATGTAACCTAATATCTATTTGCCACATCTGTATCATATCATGCCCAGATTAAAGGGCAGCTGCTGTGTCCAAGGGATGAAGAACGGTACAAAATTGGAAAAAAATGCCATAAAATGCTAATGCTAATTGGACTGAATGTGTCTCTTTCCAGGTGCTGAAGCAGAAAAGGATGGCGTGGCAGTGTTTAAGTTTCCACGCTGGCGGGTGAAGGGAAAGGCCATTGTTGAGGTGGTGGAACAGTATAAGGCCGTTGGGGCCGATCTCAATGTTCTGCCTTTCTGCTCTCAGTTCATCCCTATGGAGGTGATCGATCACCCTCAGCATGGCTCTATCATTTACCATCCTTCACTGCTGCCCCGTCACAGAGGTGCCTCTGCCATCAACTGGTCAGTGTTTGTGTGTGTGTGTATGTTTGTGTATATGTGTGAAATAATGCTGTCATGTAACCTCTTAAAGTGCAGTTATATTCAGATATGAGCCTTATGTTTTGCAATAATGAAGTATGTATTTTTCCTTTGTAAAAATTAAAATTATTAATTTTCAAACATATATAATAACATAAGGGTAACTTATGGTCTACCAGGCAGTATTGGAAAGTAAAATCTGACAGAATGAACAGGACAGGACTTCACTGATGTATCCAACAAGGTGTTGCCAAATTGCTACTGTACCTCACTACATATAAATGATCACATATTTCTCTTTCAGTAAGTGAAAGGACTACTTGCAGAATATGACACAATGAGTCAGCAGCACAAAACTTGGTGCCAATGGCAGCCGTCATTTGTTGTTGTTTTTTTTTCATTGGTCATTATCAAAGAAATATTGGACCTCCATACATTGGGATGGTGTCAATATTGGAATATTTAAAATATTCTGCACCGGTCAGAATGTTCTACTGCGTTCTGAAGTCTCCTATGATAATGCAAGTAAATATGGCAGTAATGTTGTCATTTCATTGTCTGTAGGACCCTTATCCATGGAGACAAAAAGGGTGGTTTTACTGTGTTTTGGGCTGATGATGGGCTGGATACTGGGCCAATCCTGTTGCAGAAAGAGTGTAATGTGGAACCTGATGACACAGTGAACACCATCTATAAGCGCTTTCTGTTTCCAGAAGGAGTAAAAGGCATGGTGAGAATAAATGATGGAAGCTCCTGTGTCTAACAATCACACTACAGTACTAGTCAACCCTCTAAGATTTCTATGTCCATGGCTTGCACTAAAACTTGTACAGTTTTACTTTCTGTCTCTTACATATTTGTTAGCTCCATTTGTATTGCATGGTTGATAACAGTATCTTAGTCATACAAGTACTTGATTATTCTCATGTGTTTATTTTATGTCCAAGGTGGAGGCAGTCAAGTTAATTGAAACGGGAAAAGCTCCTAAAATCAAGCAACCAGAGGAGGGAGCCACTTATGAATGCATTCAGAAAAAAGACAATTCAAAGGTGGGTTTACATTAATTAAACAGATTACATTAATGAACTTAATTAAACTTTTTTTCATTATAGGCCCTATGTTCATCACAAATCATTAATGACTTATACAGACACTGCTACATAGTTCAAGCACATGAGGTTGTTTTTATACAGTAAGATGACTTCTATAACTTAACCTGCAGTGCTAATGGAGCATCAAGGAAATAGTTCATTTAAGCTATTTCTTAAAAAAGTTGACACACTTTCTCATTCAATGTTTTTCTTTTTTTTTAATTAATTTTGTAAATTAACACTGAAGTCATCCAGACTATGAAGGAACACATAAGGAATCATGTAGTGAACCTAAAAGTGTTAAACAAACCAAAATATGTTTTAGGTTTTAGATTCTTCAAAGTAGAAACACAACTGATGTCGCGAACACATTAAGAGGGCAAGAAATGCAAGTCGTTAACTCTTGACAAGGCACAGCTGTTAACTGAAAGCCATTCCAGGTGACTACCTCATAAAGCTGACTGAGAAAATTCCAAGAAAGCTGTCATCTAAGCAAGAGGGCCTACTTTGAAGAATCTAAAATATAAAACATGTTCTGGTTTCTTCAACACTTTTTGTTTACTGAATAATTCCAGATGTACTTCTTCATAATTTGGATGATTTTTAATTTTTAAATTATGAAAAACACTGAATGTCCAAACTTTTGACTTGTACTGCATGTGTGATATAAATTATGTTGGATGACATCTTCCAAAACCAAAGTTCTGTTCCAATACTGAAGAACACAAATGCGGTATAAATGTTTGCAATACTCAAGTGTTCTTGATCTGACCTAAATACTAAGATTTTTACCTGGTGACTGAAGGTTCCAATTCACGTGACAGTTGTTGATCCTTCTAGTTGAGTTTTTTTATTACAAATATAGATTAAAAAAAGCCCACCACCTCACCATGTGTTCTTATATTTGATGGCATAATGATTGTTCCAATTGTATGAGCCAAGTTTATGCATTGAGAGCCAATATTCTGTTGCTCATAATGCCACAATCAGATATTGTTAAAGACATGTCGTTTATGTAATATCTTTGACACCCTTGCAACTTTACACCTCTTTGGAGTTGTCATATTCTCAAAGATGTACTTTGTTTGTGTTTTGTGTGTAGATTAACTGGAATCAGCCTGCTGAGGCGATCCATAACTGGATCAGAGGAAATGATAAGGTTCCTGGAGCCTGGGCAGAGGTTGATGGAAAGGTTTGTCATGTGCACATTGCATGCTTTTATTGAGGATATTTGGCAGTAAGGGTTTACAGACCAGATCAAGATATTATCTTCCTTTTCATGTGCTTAGTAAAATACAGCATGAGCAGTCATATTATCCTTGGTTCCTCCTTTTCATTGCCTACACAATGGTGTTCAAATGTTTGGAGTCACTTTTTTTTTGTATTTTGCCAAAAATTAAATAAAACTCTGATTTAAGTACTTTAACAAAGACAACAAAATATACAGCAATAACTGGATAATTCTGCTGTAAATACCTGCTAAAGAGATATTACTATATAATATTACTACTATGCAAATAACCTTTGAAATATAAGGCATTATTTATATATTTTTATATTGCTTTTATATTATAAATAACAAACTTTTGAGCAGAGATTCAAAGCTTTTTCTGAACTCTAGTGTACACAGAACATACCCACCTTCTCACAGGCCAAAAAAAGTTATATATTTGCATTGTGTAAATAAAGAATTATATTTGAATGAGTTAACAAGTCTGTCTCGTCTCTACTCTTCGTCTCTTTTGTTCTTAATAGAATGTGACATTCTATGGCTCAACTTTGGTGGATGCCAGTTCAGCAGCTAATGGTCAACCTCTGGAGATCCCTGGGGCAAGTCGGCCCGGCCTGGTCACCAAGGATGGCCTGATTTTGTTTGGAAATGATGGCAAAACTGTAAGAACACACACAATCATGCTGAAGGAATTAAGGCTAATTATTCAGTTATTAATCTTAAGGCACATTATTCAGTTAGGAATATAAATCATTCTGTAGGATGAGTCTGATTTAAAATTTTTGTTACAGTACAGAGAATCCTACAGGCTTTTGTGGTTTTATAGGTTTAAAGAGGAATACTTTATGTTGCATACCGAAAAATCTCTAATATTACCTTTATCATGATAACAAATATACACTTTCTGCACTGTTTTTACACTTTTATCTGTACTATTTACACTTTTCTTCTGCTAAAAGAAGCACAAAAAAGTAACCGTGATTATGAAAGGTTCCTGAGGACTCCTCAGTTGTCCTACTTTCTACATCATTGTATATTTAGGCTTTAAAATTCAGTTTAATTAAAAAAGAAGGATGTTTTGTGTTCTAATTTCTTCTGAATAAAAGCTCTGTGTAATTATCTCAAATCATCGTTTCATAATCGAACCCTTTTCTAACCAGTCTGGCCAAGTGGACGGGACAGTACATGATCTGGCTGTACTGGACTTCAATTGTGCCCCAGCTGAAAGACCCTTTGTGTCTAGATTGTATAATCACCCTCTGATAGACAGAGAGTTGCAGGGATAGATGCAGGGGACAGGGAAGCAAGAGTGCTCAGAATTCAGAACAGGAGATTGGAAGAAGATTGTTTCAACAGTGATTGGCTTTGCATGTTTGGGGTAATGCAGAAGATGCAGCTAATATAAAGCACACACTTAGTATGTAGGACTCATCTGGCACTAATGTCCATTTAAAGCAGATCACATATTAGACTCCCAGTGTTCATTGTATGTGTTTGTCTGTGTTTAGCTGCTGGTGAAGAACCTGCAGTTTGAGGATGGGAAGATGATTGCAGCTGCTCAGTATTTCAAAGCTGGCTCCAGCACTACAGTGGAGCTGACAGAAGAGGAGAAGAGTTTTGCTGAACAGATGAGGGTCAGATATGCCTCTAAAAACTTTCACCTCTTCACTCTTTATTAATCACTGCACTTTCCTTCGTGTACTGTTTAATGCAGGGTTCCAAAGTCATGCTTCTGGAGATCTATCAGGGTGGTATATCTTTAGGACTGGGCACCCCTAATGTCTATTATTTCAGTTGTCCACTGAAAAAGATGAATGTCATTTGTTTTTATGCACTTTGAGCACTTTTTATCAGATACTTGTGTGAAATTCATGCTTATATTTATAGTAATGCTCACTATCTTACCACTGCCATAGTTGTGTGTTTGCTGTACTGAAAAAAGGTCTGGTTAATGGTGGCTCCTTTCATTGATGGGGAGGGTAGAGGGGAGTCATAAACTGTGCAGCAACAGACCATCAATGTGCACCTGTGTGGTAGGTGTGGTACAAGTGAGTGTACGTAGAACCTAATAACCTGAAAACCTGGCTACATAATTGTGTTATCGATGATAACATCCAATTATGACTTGAGCATGCTCTGTTATATTTCACAAGTGGATTTATATTGCAGATGTGCCACAATTAACTGTAACCAGAATCTGTGTCACTATCAGACAATCTGTGTTCTCGTTCATCCTCCTCTTTATATATCAGAATAAGAGAAAGTCTGTTATCATTGACCTAGATAGACCTTTGACCCATAGAGAATATAACTCCTGATATTCTAAGAGATTAAAGGTGTCTAATGTCTAGTAATTCACTTCAGGCACTGAGTGAGACAAGAGGACCCATATGTCAGTTGTTGCATACAGAATAAATGAATGCAGATTATTGTATTCTGTGTAATGACTGTGTGGTTGTTTGTGTGAATTTGTTCACACAGACAGTATGGAAAAGTATTTTGACTAATGTGGAGAAGATTGATGACTCTACTGACTTCTTTAAGTCAGGTGCTGCCTCAATGGATGTTGTCAGGTAAACAGACACTTAACTCTAACATCCTGAAAAGGAAAGATTTTTTTTGTGTGTGTATTGTTTTTTGTTTTAAACACCACACTCATCTGTGTGGTGGTGCAATGGCACTAATAGTATTTCAGCATTTAATCCAGTTTATTCCTTGTGGTATTGCTATGAAGTATCGCTGTATTTGCATTTAGACAAGAAAATGTTTCATTTCCAGTGACCATTATTTTTAGACTACTATAACTCTACTGATTGGTAGAGATGGCACAATCACATTGTGTTAAGTTCAACACCTTCTTCAAGAAGATATAGTGACTCAAATGTGCTCTACCAAATGGTTGAGCAGAATGTTAAAGGGCTAAGCACATTTAGATGTAATTAAGGGTCTTTGATGATAGTTGGTTCGAAGCTCAAATGCACACATCCTCCCCTTTTCCCAAATGTAGCTGATCAACCAACACATGTTTGGTGTTAAAAAATATTGTTTCTGTGGTTTTGTACAAATACAGCTAAGGAAACTAATGTAGCGAATAAAAAAAATGGAATATAAACAACACAAAATTGTACTGTATAATCTACATGACTAAAGCTTTGCACATCGCACATGAATTGTAAATTAACTGAAATTAATTCACTCTCCTTTCTCTCTCTTTCTCCATCTGTCTGTTTCTTTGTCTCTATCTCTGTTTCTCACTTTGTCTCGCTATGTCTCTCCCTCTCCATTTATTTCTCTCTCCCTCTCTTTCCCTCTCTCTAGGCTGGTAGAGGAGGTGAAGTTGAGGGCGAGTCAGCTGCAGCTGCAGAATGAGGATGTTTACATGGCCACAACCTTTCAGGAGTTCATCCAGATGTGTGTGAGGAAGCTGAGAGGAGAAGATGCAGAGGAAGAGCTCGTTGTTGACTATGTGAGGTTTTTATACTAATTTAACAGTTCAGTGTTGTATTTAACGCTATGTGGCTCATTAGTGCTCAGTCTAGAATTTAAAAGCAACTTCACACTCTGTGTAATGCATTTTCATTATTTCCACTAATCACTAAAGCCAAGCTTTTCCACATAAATCACCCCAGGTGGAAATGAATGTGAACAATATGACCATCCGTATGCCTCATCAACTCTTTATAAATGGCGAATTTGTGGATGCTGAGGGAGGCAAAACCTACAAGACCATTAACCCCACAACTGGACAGGTACAGAGAGTGTGTGTGTGTATGGTTCAGTGCCAAGTGGTGGTACTTTTTGGGGATTAAGGCAGAAAAATTACCATGAATGAATTGTTTTTAAACCAAATGTAACTGTTTAGATTTTTCCATTAAATTTTTATTAAGTAGTGCTTAATTAATTAAATGCAGAAGTGGCTATAGGGCGGTGGGTGTATGTGTAGATTTTAGTTGAGGGACTGCTATGTAGGTTAAGCATTAAGGCTGTAGTCTTAATGTCAGGGAACAGGAGCTTTACTGTAGTTAAGGTTTCTTATTAGTCATTTAGTTCTGTAAAAATGGCTTTGTCTGCTGACTTTGGGCTTTAATTTTCAGGTTGGTAGCATTAAGGAGGAAATTCAACATAACTTCTCTTCTATTACATTTGTACACATTCTTTTATATGATTCATATTAGAAATTTCCACTCAACCACGACCCTACAATTATGGTCATTTCACATTTCATAACTAAGCTCCCCCCATATATCTCTCTCTGTAGCCAATCTGTGAAGTGTCTCTAGCTCAGATCTCAGATGTGGAGAAGGCTGTGTCAGCAGCTAAAGAGGCTTTTGAGGATGGAGAATGGGGCAAGATGAATCCTAGAGATAAAGGCAGACTCCTCTACAAGTGAGATAATACACTTTTCATATGATAACTCGGATCTTAATATGAAGATTAACTAATCAAAGTACCTTCTATCTGCTATAATTATGGATTTAAATACGTATGAGTTTTTCAATAAAGTGCTGATATCAATTCATGATTTTATATATAAATATAATATAGTATAATATTGCGTGTGTGTGTGTGTGTGTGTGTGTGTGTGTGTGCTTCTCCAGACTGGCAGATCTGATGGAACAGCACCAGGAAGAACTGGCTACTATTGAGGCCATAGATTCAGGAGCTGTCTACACACTGGCCCTCAAAACCCACGTTGGCATGTCCATTCAGACATTCAGATACTTTGCTGGTTGGTGTGACAAGATCCAGGTCTGTGTGTGTTTGTATGCATGTCCTGTCTAAATCAAGGTGCCAGCCAACAAATCACTAAAAATGAACTGTGAATGATCAAAGCATTTTGAAATCAAAACTTTTTTAACTTGTTGCTTTGTTTCATTGATCATATTAATATCATATGGTATTAACCAATAATTGTGCCATATAATTTAAAAGACACCATTAACATCTTTTTCATTGTGTAGTGTATTTTACTGTCTCTAAAATGAACCTTTTATATTACAATTCACCCACAGTGGGGAAAAAATGTTTTATTTTCCACTCCAACTGCCACCCTGTTGCAACTAGCCAGTCTAATCCCAATGGGAACAATGTCTTTTTTTCTGCCCAAATGTCATGTTTTACTCAGAATTAGTCCAGTTAATATTTAAATGCATAAAATATATTATACTTGTAAGTATTTGGGTGTAAATAATGCATTAACATATCTAGATATAAGTGTGTGTAAATTGTGTTGTTTCTTCTTCTGTAGGGTTGCACCATCCCAATCAACCAGGCTCGGCCCAATCGCAACCTCACCTTCACTAAGAAAGAGCCAATTGGGTAAAGCCTCTATTAACTTTTTCACACCTACATCAATCCCAGTCTACCAACCATGGACAACATTCTATGGTCTATAATAGGGAAACATCCATAAACTAGGCCTTTTATGATGATGAAATTTTTGTTGATAATTAATTCACACACTAATAACTGTTAACAATTAATTGATATTTAACAATTATTTCCTATTTGTGCGCAGCAATTAAAGCATAAGACTGAAACATTTGTTGTATGTTTCCTAGCTGTTGATACTTAGTAGCCCCCAAAGATTTCAAGTAAATGCTGTTCTGTTGCTGTTTTATAATAAAAAGACGGAAGTTAATATAATACTAAGACAGACGATTTACATTAATATTATATCTAACTGATGAACACATTAACATTCTGTTTCAATGTCAACTTTAAATTGTAGCATTTTTATACAGTAACTACATGAAATAAATTCAAATTAATAATGGTTTTTGTAAATGAGCCCTTCATATTAGCTGATTTGTTTTGTTTTGTTTTTTTGTTGTTTTTTTTGTCTCAAATATTTTTTCAGGTTGCACAACACTGAAGGGATTTTTTGTAGGTTCATCTTGCAATTCAGAGTTGTTCCTCTATAGGTTGCCCTTTGTTTGGGACTTATTCAGTCCTCTGTAAAAGACTTTTCAGTTGTTGTTCAACAATATTCAAGGCTTATTCTAACTGAAGATATGGTACATGGTGAATTTCAAGCAAAATCTTTAATTGGCAGCTCGAAATGGGTAGAACTGAGTAGAACTTTGAGTAGAAAATAAGAGGGCTTCAGGTTTCATATAGATCCTGTATTTTGTATATATCTTAGAAAATAAGAAAGTAATGAATCTCTGAATTAGAGACTTCTGAATTAAGGATAGGAAACATGTAAAAAAATGTTTTATAATAATTACATGAAAAAGTGATATTTCAAGCCTTTTTTAAACTGTCAATCAGTTTGGCTTATATCTTATGAAAAAGATGAATGTCATTATTAGAAAATTTCATTTTGAGTTAAATTATTATTCAAACAATACCAAATTGTCAAGTATCATTAAAACAAAAAAAGGCTTGAAATATGTCACTTTATGTGAAATCAATATAAAATGTATGAATTGTTTAGCTTTTTTAATTAAGTTATGAACAAAATTTTTACATGATAAATATTTTGGAGATGCTCTAGTAGATGTCCCACCCATAGGAAGGCCTGTGGAGGTTAACTTGGAGTTAACAGTTTTTTTTTCTGTGGAAAATATGCAATTTGTCATTATTATGTAGTATTTTAACATGCAGTCAAAGTCTGAACTAGCTGATATTTTGACTTGTATTCGTGTGTATTTCATGTGTTAAGGGTATGTGCCATTGTGATTCCGTGGAATTACCCTCTAATGATGCTGGCATGGAAAACTGCAGCCTGTTTGGCAGCTGGAAACACTGTGGTACTTAAACCTGCTCAGGTCAGGAGCCTAACAACATTGAGTAACTCTAACCATTTAAGGCTAGAATGTACTGCCCAGACAAACACAGACATTTGGTTGATGTACCATATCTGTTTGATTATTAGAAGAATCTAGAATGCTGTCTTCCCATATGCTGTAGTTTAGTTTTTGCTGTAGTCTGGTTGGTGTACTCTGACCTGTCAGTTTGCTGAAGTCTTTTTAACAGCAGTAATGCATGTACAATCACACACCCACAGACATACTCACTGATAATGCTGCCCTCTAGGTGACCCCTCTCACTGCTGTGAAGTTTGCTGAACTTACCGCGAGGGCTGGGTTCCCCAAAGGCGTGATCAATATCCTGCCTGGATCAGGTTTATTTTTGGATTGTCTAGTCAATGTTTTATTCCACATTGGTTACACAAAGTGCTTATATAAAGACATTTTTAGAGCATTTGACTTTTAACAGTCTGTCAAATTTATTTGCAGTTTATCTGAAAGCAACTGAAACAATCAAAATGTTTTGAACCTGGCATGACCTTCACACATTTATCACTGTTTTAGTTGAATTTACAGCTCAAAAAATAGTACTAAAAGTGTAAAACAAAAATGTATATATATTTTTAGAAGATTTGTTTTTAATTCATACAACCAATTAAATGCACTGACAATTCAGCAATATTTACTGTATCTGCAGTTACCTTCCGAAGTTTATTGAAATTTGGATTGCATTCCAATTTTATTGCTGTCAGTGGTTGAATTTACACCTGAAGTTTAGTTTTCCTTTTATTTATCTTGGGACTTTTGTGTAATGAAAAAAGAACAATATATTGACTTGCAGCTGGAGATCTGCTGCCCTCTAGAGCACTAATTACAGTCCTAATCAAGCATGCCTGATTGAGATATTCAGAAGGCTTTAAGAAATTCTTATTACACACATATTACCAGAACTATGTTAGTTTAGAACTGAATATTTCCAACATTTGAATGATGGTGTGGTTTCTTTGGTATTTCAGGCACTCTGGTTGGTCAGCGACTGTCAGACCACCCTGACGTGCGTAAACTGGGCTTTACTGGCTCCACTGAAATTGGCAAACAGATCATGAAGAGGTGAGAGAACTCTGATCCTTTTCCTAGGAAAAGTGACTGACAGTTCTAAAAAAAATGCAAAAATAAATAAAAACGTATTGATGCTTCTATTTCTGTGTGTGTGTTGTGTCCTTCAGCTGTGCAGTCAGTAATGTGAAGAAGGTCTCTCTTGAACTGGGTGGAAAATCCCCACTCATTATTTTCAGTGACTGTGACCTGGACAAAGCAGTCAGAATGGTCAGAATACTACTTGGTTTATTTATATATCGACAGAACCTCACTATTGTATGAAAACTTAGTTACCTGAGGGGTTGTTTGCCCAGGGCACCAAACGGGCTAGGACCGCCACTCCTTTTTTTTACACCAGTTAAAAACACCAGCTTTCATTTATAATATGTGATGATAATGAATGGACCAATAGAACTGGATTAAAGTCATATGGAATACAATTGCAATAATGAGATACAAAACATTTTCTGATGTAAATGACTATTTGTAAGTGTTAATAATGTGATTCTAATGCATTGCATGACTCTGTGGTGAAATTTAATAACATCTGTAGATTTGGACTCTCACACTGCCATTGTCTGTCGCCTTGTGCAGGGGATGAGCTCAGTGTTCTTCAATAAGGGAGAGAACTGCATTGCTGCAGGCAGACTGTTCATAGAAGAATCCCTCCATGATACTTTTGTCCAGAGAGTGGTAAGATGCATAGAAATATAGATGTAGATTCAGTTTTTATATCAGTATGTCTTCCATTAGACAGCCATAGTAACACCTAAGACATTTAAAAAGTGGTTTAAGAAAGAGAAAACATAGTAATAAAATAAATAAATTAATTAAATAAAAAAAATAAATAAATTAAAAAAAAAAAAAAAAAAAAAAAAAAAAAAAAATATAAATGTAATTTGCACTGACTGCTCTGATGTCCATTGTCTTAGGTTGCAGACTCCTGGGTGACCACTAGGTGTCAGTGTTGTGTTACTGAAATAAATAGAAGCTCATTAAAGGTCAGACTTCAACAGTGCTTTTTCTTTGTAGATTGAAGAAGTGAAGAAGATGAAAATTGGTGACCCTCTGGACCGCTCCACAGACCATGGTCCCCAGAACCACAAAGCCCACATGGACAAACTGGTGGAGTACTGCGAGAGAGGAGTCAAAGAAGGTGCCAAGCTTGTGTGTGGAGGGAAACAAGTCACCCGTCCAGGTGATGAAAATGTCTTGGCAAGTGTGTGCGCATGTGTGCGTGCGTGCGTGCGTGATTAGTGTTCATTTTAGTTACTAAGGTTAGGCATAGGTTTAGGGATGGTCTTAGAAAAGCTTTGATTACAACATCCCAAAATAATAAAAAAAACTTAGGACAATATGATAAAAATACAAACATAAATCAATAAAAAAAACAATGTGTTTCTTCCATATACTTTGACCTTTTTTTAATTACAAACAGAGTTGTCAGATTAGGTTTGTTCCCTTGCCCCGTTACACACTGACATTCCTTGAATCATTTAATAATATGCACTGTAGAGAATTATAAAACTCCATTCTAGTATTTCTTTGTGGAACATTGTTTTTTCAACATTTTAGATGATGTTCTTATGCATTTGTTGATGAACTGAAGATTCTATGCCCATCTTTGCTCCTCAGTGACCTCAGCCTTTCATGGATACTGTTCTGGGAACAAATCATGATTACACCCACCTGTTAAAATCACCTGTTTATAATCTAATTATTTAGTTTTTCTTTATCACATTACTAGCCCTAAATTGCTCTGTCTCTATTTTTTGAGGAATGAAATGAGGAATATGTGTATATTAAAAATAATTTAAAAATACATTTGGAAACCTATATACATTAAGCATGGGACATAAGATTTCCATGTGCTTTTACAAAACATTATGCAAAATAGAATGTGTGCGCGCTACCTTTTGGACTTCAAAGGTGGTCCGTTTCTTTACATGTCCAAATGACTCATGCCCAAATATATACTAATTTATAGGGATGTAACATTATACCCTGTTCATGATTTGATCCAAGTCACTAGATATACAGTTTGATATTTTAAACAAAATGTGAACAAAGGCAAATTAAGACATTACATTTTTATTTCTGAACCATAAATTATGTACAATAATCTTTTTTTTTTTTTTTACATTTGAACAATAATCATTTTCCACTGCCTGTGATGTATGATGCACGGATGAAGGTTAATTAGATTACAACCTGTGTTCAAACAATGCAGTTCCATTAGATGACAATGAACAGCATGCATGTGATGTCTCTTTGCAGTACAAATGTTGTATTGTGGTATTGTGTGTCAAAATTTAACCGTACACTCCTACTAACTGTCTGTATTTGGACATTTTTTTTAGGCTTTTTCTTTGAGCCCACTGTGTTCACTGATGTGCAGGACCATATGTATATTGCTATTGAAGAGTCATTTGGTCCTGTTATGATCATCTCCACATTTAAGAATGGGTGAGTACAGACCATCATCCTCAACCTTTACACTGCAGACACTGCCATGCCTCCACCACTATCCTCCATTTTCTCTCAAATTAAAGAACTGAAGTCTGTTTTTTCCCCTCACCATCTCTCTCAGTGATGTAGATGGAGTGCTGAAGAGAGCTAATGCTACAGAGTATGGACTGGCATCAGGAGTATTTACCCGGGACATCAGTAAGGCTCTGTATGTGAGTGAGAGGCTTCAGGCTGGAACAGTGTTTGTCAACACTTACAACAAAACTGACGTGGCTGCCCCCTTTGGTGGCTTCAAACAGTCTGGCTTTGGGAAGGACTTGGGTAAGACTGAATATTTTAATAGTTATTTGAACTTTCAAATATCTAATCTCATTTAATACTTCGTTTACTTGGTAGTTTGAAATAAAGGAAAAATATTACTTTTTTTTTTTACATTTTATTTACACATTAATTCAGATTTGCAGTTACAACTTGGACATACACATATATATAGTTACTAGTACATATAACAAAATAAAGAGAAAATTCCAGATTATAACACTTGTCCATGGTTAGATATCAACAGTTACCAAACTTGCATTTTCTGGTTTAAGCCATATGTAAACTGTTAAAACAGCTGAAGATACTGAAGGTTTTGATCATGTGTGTTAATGTAGAAATGCAGATATTGCTGGGACACAAGCAAGTCAATCTGCATCATCTAAGTAGAATTATATTTGAACTAAAAGTAAAACTGAAACACAAAAATAAATCTCCTACATATCACAGATGCCATCTGCCTGTAATAATAACATTTGAGCATTTGTTTTATGTTGAACTACATTTTCACCATTTGTTTAAATACATGTATCTCCTTCTCACCAGGTCAAGAGGCTCTCAATGAGTATCTGAAGACTAAAGCTGTCACAATTGAGTATTAAGAATATGCCCCCCCTACATAGTGCCGTTGAACATAAATATCAAAGAGAATTTTAGTCTCCCTCAATACTACTGATGCAGACTTGTGCAGAAATGTGTCTATGTAGCTACTACTGTAGCAAAATCTTTAAGTGAATTAAATATTCTATCATTCATTGCACACACATTTTGATGGAGCCTTTGATACCCTCCTAGTATTTGTATTTTTCAAACACATTTTAATGCTTGTCCAGATATTGCTGCATATTGTAAAGTGCAAATATTCATATTAATGTTCAGGACATTTTATGAGCACTACCATTTTTAAATGCTATAACATTTCAGTCATGTACTGTAAAAAAATAAATTCAGTCTCTATCACTTTGTCATTGCACTGTGTTATAGTATTACTTGATGACTATCCATTCACTTTAATGCAATTGATCTGTAAAATTAAAAGTTATATCAGTATCACGTGGTGATCCCATTATGTATTTTTTGTATCAGACATTAGACTCCTGAAAAAAATAATTGTTCATACAGTGAGGAAAATAAGTATTTGAACACCCTGCGAATTTGCAAGTTCTCCCACTTAGAAATCGTGGAGGGAATGGGTGATGTATGAAAATGTATGATTTTTTAAATAATTTGTGTTACTGCTGTAAATAAGTATTTGAACACCTGCCAATCAACATTCTTGCCCTCAAAGACCTGTTAGTCAGCCTCTAAAAAGTCCACCTCCACTCCACTTATTATTATTAGAAGCACCTATTTGAGGTTGATAGCTGCATAAAGACACCTGCCCACCCCACACAATCAGTAAGACTCCCAACTACTAACATGGCTAAGACCAAAGAGCTGTCCAAAGACACCTGAGACAAGATTGTAAACCTTCTCAAGGCTAAAAAGGGCTACGGGGCAATTGCCAAGCAGCTTGGTGAAAAAAAGATCAACTGTTGGAGCAATTATTAGAAAATGGAAGAAGCTAAACATGACTGTCAATCTCCCTCTGACTGGGGCTCCATGCAAGATCTCACCTTGTGGTGTATCAATGATCCTAAGAAAGGTGAGGAATCAGCCCAGAACTACACGGGAGGAGCTGGTCAATGACCTGAAGAGAGCTGGCACCACTGTTTCCAAGGTTACTGTGGCTAATACACTAAGACGTCATGGTTTAAAGTCATGCATGGCAAGGAAGGTTCCCCTACTTAAATCAGAACACGTCCAGGCCCGTCTTAAGTTTGCCCATGACGAAAGTGCTGTGGTCAGATGAGACCAAAATAGAACTTTTTGGTCTTAATTCCCCTCGCCGTGTTTGGAGGATGGAAAATGATGAGTACCATCCCAAAAACAGCATCCCTACTGTGAAGCATAGGGGTGGAAGCATCATGTTTTGGAGGTGTTTTTCTGCACATGGGACAGGACGACTGCACTGTATTAAGGAGAGGATGACCGGGGCCATGTATTGTGAGATTTTGGGGAACAACCTCCTTCCCTCATTTAGAGCATTTGAAGATGGGTTGTGGCTGGGTCTTCCAACATGACAATGACCCAAAGCACACAGCCAGGATAACCAAGGTGTGGCTCTGTAAGAAGCATATCAAGGTTCTGGAGTGGCCTAGCCAGTCTCCAGACCTAAACCCTATAGAAAATCTTTGGAGGGTGCTCAAACTCCATGTTTCTCAGTGACAGCCCAGAAACCTGGCTGATCTGGAGAAGATCTGTGTGGAGGAATGGGCCACAATCCCTGCTGCAGTGTGTGCAAACCCGGTGAAATACTACAGGAAATGTTTGACCTCTGTAAAGGCTACTGTACCAAATATTAACATTGATTTTCACAGGTGTTCAAATACTTATTTGCAGCATTAACACATAAATAAATTATTAAACAATCATACATTGTGATTTCTGGATTTTTTCTTTTACAAACTGGATTCCAAAAAAGTTGGGACACTAAACAAATTGTGAATAAAAACTGAATGCAATGATGTGGAGATGGCATCATGTTTCATCATCAAATGTCCATATTTTATTTGTAATAGAACATAGATGACAGATCAAAAGTTTAATATGAGTTAATGTAACAATTTAAATGAGAAATATGTTGATTCAAAATTTCAGTGTTGATTAAAAAAAAAATTCTGTGTAAACAAATCCCAGAAAAGTTGGGACAAGTAGCAATAAGTGACTGGAAAAAGGAAATTGAGCATATAACGAACAGCTGGAAGACCAATTAACACTAATTATGTCAATTGACAACATGATTGGGTATAAAAAGAGCTTCTTAGAGGGTCAGTGTCTCTCTGAAGCCAAGATGGTAAGAGGATCACCAATTCCACCATTGTTGCACAGAAAGATAGTGCAGCAATACCAGAATGGTG
>BRDA01051854.1:0-22197 GCA_036984385.1 Crenuchus spilurus | reverse complement strand
ATATATATATATATATATATATATATATATATATATACTTACTTTAATTTATTTATTTTTAAATATATATGCCCATTTTATCAATGAGGGGGAAAGTTTAAAAGTTATGAAACAGTCAGACACTTGCCAAAATCCCTTGCTTATAATCATCAGGGTCATAGGAGTGGTCCAAAATCTGCTGTTTTGCTTAGTAAAAGCTCACTCAGATGAAGGAGATGACCGGCTATTGGCCCACAGTTAGAGGGCACGTCATCCCCCATCCATCACAGATCGAATGATTTTAGCCTCTGCAAGCCATGTCTTTCACGGTCCGGCTTCCGTAAGCAAGCCTGACTGGTCATCTGTAGATGGGGTTACCACATGTTCAAGGCTTTGGCGTCCACGGGGGACACGCTGTCATGAATTCTTATCAAGAGTTTTCGCGTGAAGGACCAGAGTTCCCCAAAGGGAACTGCGCCACTGAGGCCAGTCATAAAGATTTGGACCAAAGGACTAACGCCGAACTGCGTTTCAGGGTAGAAGGACGCTTCCTCGCTGACTTTTCTCTCTCGGACACCGGGTCCAAACGCTTTCGGGAGCACGGCTGCTCGGGCTCGATCACACCCCCATTTCCTCAGAATGAAGCAGAAGCCTTATACTGTCCCGGTCAAGCCCAAGTCCCCTCCTTCGCCTGCACTGGTGAACAGGGTCTCTCCTGCCCCTCCTCAAACGCTTTCAGAAGTCCGGCCGGTGAGTCTGGGCTGGTTCACTCCCTTGCTCGCGGACAATCAGAAGATGGGCCGGGAAATCATCTCGTGTTTATGGAGGTCGATGCTGTGTTTCAGCAGAACTCACACGTGGACATCCAAAGTGGAGTTAAAACTTTCGACTGGATGAAGGTGAAGCGAAGGCAGCCTCGTGGTGGTGAGTTGGAAACTTTCTGAAACTTTAGAGTTTTTATTTTTTACGCACCCAAACAGGGAGGTGCATTAGTTAGTGATGTATGTTTCTAGAGAGAATAAACGTATGTACAATAATTCAACCATGTCGCCTGCTGAACTTACATTGTGTGTGTGTGTGTATATATATATATAGCGCATATATATGCTTGGGATAAGTGGGCATGTCAGTTCTTACCATTTGAAGATTAAACAATACAGTGAAAGTGGTTAGTGGCAACCTACTTCAGGCCAAACTCTTGGTCTACAGACTTGGCAGGCATCTGTGCCTCACTTTTATGGATTAGGCAACCTATCAAGAAAACTGAGTGATGAAAAGATTTATTGGAAAATGTAAGAGGTAAAGCATATTTTAAAAATCTACAAGAGAATGTGATCTATAACCTACTTATTCCCTCATGTGGGTCAACAGTATAGAAGCACTGAAAAAACATTAGGGAAAATTCCCAAGCCTTACATGACCACATTCACAAAGAATATCAACTGTAGAGATTCCTTAGTCTATTTAAGGGAGTCCAGCTCCCCCTAGCTCCCGGGCTACTTAGAATCAAACAAAGTCCAGAGGAAGTTTCCTAATCCCAGTGTAGAACAATGATGATGATCAATTATCTGTTCTGAGTCATTGGGCATCTTTCATGTGTCAACCAAAAAAATCCAACCCTATCCCTTATTGTGGAGAAATGTTAAATAAAGCCTTCCCTGTCAACATGTTCTCATGAAATGTCACATTCAGTGACACCTGACCTGTATTATGTCCAGAGCATTGTACATTTGTTGTGAGTGCAGTGTGTTAACCTGGGGATCATTTGTCCCTCTGATCATAAATCACAACCAGTAATAACCGTTAAGCCAACATAATCTATATTTGAGATGTCATCTCTTTTCAGATCAGCAATATACCACACATGTGGTGTTCATATACTGCCAAGTGGAAGAGTGTCCTCCTGTTGAAGATGTAAAATAACTCAAAGGCATATCCATCAGAGTAAGGGCCTTTCGGGGGCTGCACTGCCCTGAGACTGTAGGACAGCTGTGGTCAGGAGAATGGGATGGTTTATGAAATCCCATAGGCTGAGATAGGGGCAAGGC
The DNA here is from genome assembly GCA_036984385.1 of Crenuchus spilurus. Lineage (NCBI taxonomy): Eukaryota > Metazoa > Chordata > Actinopteri > Characiformes > Crenuchidae > Crenuchus > Crenuchus spilurus. Next base: position 20,170 of record BRDA01051854.1, on the reverse strand, counting down.
CAGGGGCCCACAATTTGTTTAGAGTGTAGAAGAATCTGCTGCTTGTCATTTAGGTGCACCTCCACCAAACTCTTCCAAACCGCAGAAATATTGAGAATCAGAGGTATGTGCTTGGCTCTGGAGGAAAATAATGCATTTCTGGGGAAGGGAAAGCTCAACATCCCAAATTTGATTACAGCAATTATGCGTGTCTGTCAACACAAAGTTAGTGGGGTGAACTATGAAAAAATGTAGAGCTTTGTGATAATGACAAAATCCAATATATCTTCTAATGATATTGCAATTTATAAAGTTAATAACATGAAGGTTCCACTATAGGTATCTTTGATTATTACTTATTGAAATTAAGATTTTTTAACCATTTAAAAACATTTCCCTGGAGCATACCTTAAAACATATTCATGAAGGGTCCTGGGTTCTGGATTTTAAGTGGTCTGTCAGCACAACAATCTCATGAACACCTAAAAGATCTTCCAGGAACCTTTTGTTTTGAGAGTGCAGGCTTCCTACACTCTTAAAATGAAGGTGCAACCTTTGAGAGTTCCTTTTTGAAATAAAAACTTTTAGGAGTTGTGTTTTTAGAAAAAATTAAAAGTCTTTCCTTCCACAAATGACCTTGTTCAGAAATGGTTCTTCAAAATATCTATTTTAAAAAAGGCTCCTGAACACACTTTTAAGGGTTCTATCAGTGCAACCTTTTGCTTTTAGGTTGCATGAGAATTCATACAAATATCATTCATATAAATATGAATATTTTACATGCTTGAAATGAAAAGACACTGAATGCAGCTTGTTTGGTGACAGAACCCTTTTTCTCTGTGTGAAGATATTTTCCTCAGGGAACCCAGAAATGAAGTGTGTGATGGAACCCATGGAAGTAGATAGAGGTTCCTACAGGGGCTTCTAGATAATTAACAGTACCTCCAGCAAGCCCACAAGATGGGAAGGCCCCTAAAAGTTTTTTGAGTACCCCATTGGTGATTCAAGTCACCTCTCACTGTTGTATTGTATGCACTCTGTCTGAATAAAAAGGCTTCTGTTGGCTGCTCTGCTCATATATACAAATCTACTTATCCTGAACAAAATAATAATATATTTGCATGTATCACTTTTTTCCAAAAACTCACTGCTACAACTTGCCTGGAGCCTGAGGCAGACACTGTTTGTTTTTGTACAAGAGAAATGGCCACCCATGGTGCCTCATAGGTGCCTTGTTGGCCTCATAGACATTATGCAGTTAGTCTATGTAGGAAGCATTTCCTAACTTTTTTTTAACTATTATTGTGCTAAATTGACACATTTTTGCACTCAGAAACAAAGAAAAGCAATGATTAGAGAATAAACATGTAGAGGCAATCACCTTTGATGATACTCATTGAAAATGAAATTGCGACACAGATGATCGATAACAAATCCCAGACATGCTGCAGGTTATTTGTCTTGCTAGGAGACGCTGGCATGCCTCCTATTCTAAACATGCATAAAAGCTCACGCCAAATCTGCGTAACTGGATCTCCCAGCATTTTGTACGTATCCCCACTGCGTCATTCTTCAATTATGTCCTGACAGCACCTGAATTACTGTGGGCTGGATGCCCAGATGACTGAGGCGATCTGTATCGATCTCAGCCCCTTTTCTTCTGCCTCTCACTCAGGCTTTAGTGGGCCTCGTCATCCCCCTGGCTGCCTGGCCTTCTCCAAGTAGTCCTCTCCAACTCATTCCTCAAATATTTAGTTTGATTCCTTCATGCCTTTTGGCTACTGCCAATTCTATTATCTACAACCTCATTTATCAGTGTTTGTGTAGGGTTTTTCCCCTTTTTTCCTTAATTACTTTATATTTCCCAGTGAACGCACTGTATGTTCAAATGTCCCTGAATATTAGAGGTGACCTTAAAGCCACTTTTGCGTATTCATCTTCTTATTTAGACAGTTAGATCTGAGTTGTTTTTGCCAATTAAATTAGGAGAAGGGACTTTAAAATAGTGCCAAGAGCTGTCATAGACTTGCCATATTTCACTGTGCTGTTATTTGCAGATACCACCACAAATGAGACAAGATGTAGATGTTGCATGTACTGAAGGTCACTGATGTTAAACATCACTCTACTCAATCAGCTGCAAGTTAAGCCACATCTTGATCAATTATGCAAACTAAGCATATGGCTAAGCTTCAATGTGGCTTTCCTTGTCCTGCTGGAGCTTTGCCAAGCACTCTGTTGCACAAATTCTACTGTAAAACGAGATGTATCCCAAAGCTGTGGCAGTCACTGACCTCCATAATTAACTATGATCAGTTAATGTTATCATCCTGTACTGCAGTTTATGGAGAATGTTTGTCAGTCTCATTCATAAACAAAATGACTAATTCAGAACCTTCTGTCTAACAGTTCCATGTAACAATTTGAAGGAATACCCCACAGAAAAGTTCCAAGACTGCGGTTAACATAAATGTCCTCAAAATGTTAGAAGCAAATTTCTCATGGTGAAATTGATGGAATGTTCAAATAATGTTAGTAATATTAAATGGCTTTGCTTAAAGTTCCCACAATTATCATTTTATGTGTGATCTATGGGGGACAGGGATTAAGGTCTGGGAACATTTAGAAAATGATACACTAAAGGAAATAATGCTCCCACAACTGACCTGGGACCGTGCGTGATCAAACATGCTAATCTTTCCAATATTGAAAGAACAATACATTAATAAAAATTACTTTTAAGGATTCCTAATTTTTTAGGAATTTTGTGTTTTAAGAACCTTCTAACGACAGATAGAGTTCCTTAAAGAAAATGTACCTATGATGATAGCAATTTTCAAATGTTCCTGGAGTCACTTTTAAAGGTTTCAGTGGTGCAACAATCTGAAGAACCCCTAAACAATCTCCCAGGAACATTTTAGGGTGTAGTAGTTAACAATGATTCTATCTGATGTTATCTCATTACTTTTCCAGATTTGCATGTGATTTTGACAAAACCTTTCCTCTAAAGCAGGTTAGATCACTAAGATCACATACTGACTCTCTCTCTCTCTCTCTCTCACACACACACACACACACACACACACACACATTTGGCAGGTGATTCTGAAAGACTTTAGAGAGACAGATTTGAAACTGTAACATTTTCTAAAGCTGAATGTGCCCTTACATCTGTGGGCCTGTCTTGCTCCAGGGGAGCGTCCACCATGCATCACCACACCGTGGAACGTGTGCCATAAAGGAATGTGAAAGTTCCTCTCAGCGTAATGAAAGAAACACACCCACAGCCAAACCATGGCTGCAAGAATAAACAATAACATTTTCAGATACAGCACAGTACTTGCAGACAGTACTTTGTGTGTACAATGCACCCGAGACATATTCAACAACTTCCCTGTCTAATTAAACATTTTTTCCTGTTCCAGAAAATTATTCTTGATTTATTTTAAATCAAGCAATTACACAAAAACTTTTGTGCAATAGTATTTTTGTTTTGTATATAAAAATAACATTATTCTTTTAAGGTTCTATATGAAACCAAACATCTTTGACATTGATCCAAAGAACTCTTTACAGGTTAATTTGCATCTTCAGAGTGGATCATGTTTTAGATTCTAGAACATTGTTGCCAAATCTCATTAATGGTTGTATGAATGCTTCTTTCCACCCATTGAGAAGTTCCTTATAGAAGAAAAATGTGGTTCTGCTATGCATCCTCGTCAGAATCAAACTTTTTGGCATCTTTCCTATGGTTCTAAGAGTGATATGACCATGTTCCTCACTGTGCATTAAATATCTGTCGTATACATACAATACATTTCACAGTGGGGAAGGTGTAGCTTTGTATAATCTCACTGCTGCCATATCACAGTCAACAATCCACTACACAGCCGTGGAAGGTCCTTCTGACACTGGGTGATGGACGGTGAGTCTGCCTCCAAACAGCCCCCTGCCCACTCCCATCCAGCAGTCATAGGGAAGGTTCAAGAACAGCAAGGGAGTCCACTCCTCCAGCTCGTATAGGACCACAAACTGTCCACATGAAAATGACCTTCACTGCCATAGGCAAAGCTACATGAAAAATAAAAGCAGATATATGAACTACAAAGGCAGCTATGTGAAATATAGAAAAGGATGTGTGTGAAATACAAAAGCAGATATGTGAAATATAAAAGCATGTATACAAAATATAAAAGCGTGTGAAATATAAAAGTATATATAAAATGAGTTTCAAACATATAACAGCAGGCCTTTCAAGTAACTTCATTTCTGACTTTCATCCCACTGAAATATCTTTGAACATCTTCTGAGGTCATTGATTAAAAAAGTTAAAAACTTAAATTTTGTAAGGCAAGCAGAAAGGATCATTTAGATTAATGTTATGGGAGAACAATTAAATTCCCTAAAGTTTTTTCCCGTAATTATTAGAATGTCAGTGTTACAGGCTGGGTGATAAAAAACGCTAAAGGTATTTTTACAATATCATGCAACCAACATAGTCTTTCTCCACACATAAATTAAACCATTAGTTTAAAGCTGAACAATTTTGACCATATTTGACACAAACGCACCTAAATGACATCCCATCCTGTACTAAGGTAAACCCCATTTTTAATCTGAGTCACCTGAAAGCGTAACAAAGAAAACAAGTAAAGGTAGTACTTTGTGTTATAGTGTTATTATGTAAATAAGGAATAGTGACGCAGTTCTTAGCAGCAGGTATTAATCATTTTGGCCACCGATATACATTCACAGAAAGAGAATCATATCGTGTATAATATATTATAAATCGAAAGCTTAAAAGACTTAGTAATGCGCAAAAACAGAGCATCTCCATTTGCACATCATTATTTGCGACATCAAAATGTTTGGTTTTGTCCACAAACACAACTGTATGGTTCATAATTTGGGGGAAATGGGTTTGATGGCCACCAGAAGGCAGTTTGACGGTTTGATCTTCAATTAGAGAGACCACAAACTGTTTTAATTCAAATTACATTTCGGTGCCATATGTTCAGAATGAGCCAACTTCTAACTGTTTCGTACGCAAGCTAAACCGTGACGGAAAAAGAAGAATGGAAGTAATTCTAATTGAAGTTCATTTGTGCTAAGAGCACTCCTTAAAATAAAGGTTCTTTAATGGTTCTACGTCCAGTTAAAAGGGCGTAAGAGTGATTTATTTTTTCTTTCTCCAAATCTCCGCTCTTTTTAAGATAGAAAACCAAATGTTCTTTTATGCAGCCCTTTTGACAATTCTTCTGGACTACATCCTTACAACAAGTACCACGGTAATACCATTAAAATGTCATGGTAAAACCATTATAGAACCATGTTTTGGACACTAATATAACTAATTTACAATGGTCAAACGAGTTGTATTACGAATGATAGTGTTAGAAATTGTTGTTATGGTTTAATACAAACTTGCAATCATGGTGGTTTCTTGGCATGTGTAGGCAGTATTTTACATTTGTATTTTTTGTCCTGTCAAACCAGTAATATCATAAGATAGATGCCCTCATACAACCATTGTTTTATTGAAAATAATGCAAGATGATGTCTGATAGTACCAAAGTACATTTTTGAAAGGGGACACCTACGTTTGCTAATGTATTTTCTGTATTGTCCACAGCCAGATCATCCACAGTCTGTGGTCCAAGTCAACTCGGACAGGTGACCAGTGGACAGTGCCTCAGTGAGGACGCTTTGACGGGGCAGCCCGGAGCTCCACGGACCAACTTCAGCACCAAGCAGCTGACGGAGCTGGAGAAGGAGTTCCACTTCAGCAGGTACCTGACGCGTGCAAGGCGGGTGGAGATCGCGAGCTCTCTGAAGCTCAGCGAGACGCAGGTGAAGATCTGGTTCCAGAACCGGCGCATGAAGCAGAAGAAGCTGCAGAGAGAAATATTTGGACGGGGAGAGGAGCGCACTCAGGACGTCCCAGCCAGCAGAGCAGAACCGCGTGCCTCTCCAGAGGACAGTTAAAAAGTTCGAAGAGGTTTTTAATGGAAGTTAAAGGTCCGAAACCAAAACAACTGACTCAGAGATGGATTTTTTTAAAACCTGAAAATACTTTCAGAATTAAAAATGTGAGATTTTTTACACCAAAGAAAAGGCACTGCTCACCTGTTGAAACACTGGAAAAGGTTTTATTTGATTTAGTAATTATGTTTAATATATACACGCATTAGATTTTTTCACTATAGTAATATGTAATTGCACACACTGATGTATGACGTAGTCATAATTATTTCACGTGGCTGACTGCTGATTCATTCTATAAATTTATAATCCTTGTCCATTTCCATTATGGTAATCTTACGTTTTAAATAATGACAAAAAAATTAAAATTACGAAAGAGCGCTTAAGCCACATCATTAAGTTTCAAAGAATACACAGGCGTGCCAAATAAAATACGGAGGTTAAAAAAGCTTAAATTCTTCCCTAGATCCTTGAAAAGCTTTTGCTAATTTTAATAATATTTATAATAGCACATTTGGAGGATGAAAGATCTGGTTTAAGCACTTCATGTTATCTATAAGTCTATTTCAGTAAATGCTGAACTTCCTTCCATAAATCCACAGAGAGCTTTAACCAAAAAGACTAATCTAGGTTTAACTAAACGACAACATGTGGGCTTTAAAACAGATGGAAAACAATAGGCATAAGTCAGAGACCATCAAACACTACTGATAATACACTTATTTTTTAAACAACTCTTTACAAAAATACCATCAAATTAGTGTCTTTCATTTTTACTATTGGTTTTATAAGAACGATTTAGACCATAATGATAATAACGTTGCATGTTGTGTCTATATTAATTCCAAACCTAAGATTTACTTTAAACATAACTTTTAGAATAAACATTAGTCCGTGTAAAAAATAACGACGTTGCTCCTCAAAGACACTTTTAAAACTGTACACGAAAAAAAAGTATTTTTAAGTTCTGTTAAAATTAAAATAGACTTCTAATACTGTCTAAGCTGTTTTACTTGAGCAACATCAATATCAGGAAAATGTTTGTGTTGCTTGGCAACAGCGCAATTCCAGTGCAGCTGTGGAACTATTTGTGTTGGGGAGGCAAATAAATTAGTAAATAAACAAACAAACCATCATCTGTTGTGGCTGATTGCAGTTAAGTAATGAACTAAGCTTAAAGATATTGTATAAAAAGAAAGAACACTGTATTTCTTTTTGTTTGATAAGGTCATGCTTAATATCAGCTGGGCTGTAATTCGGCCATACTAATATTCAGCACGACTTTGAGTGTGATATTGCTTTTATACAACATTTATAAGCTTTGATTTATTAAGTAACAATATTAATCTATTAATCATCAGTAAAAAGTGACAACAGATGATGTTTATCTTTTATGATTTGTTTATTTACTTATTTATTTGGTTCCGCCAACTCAAATAGTTCCACAGGTGCACTGCGACCGGCCTGTTGCCAAGCAACGCATAAACATCCTGCATACTAGCTTGCTACTTTGCTAAGGGCTACGTTAGCAGTCCAACTACTTTCTTTTAATGTAATCAGTGAAATAAGAGTTAAATGGTGCCATTTGTGATTCTGATTTAACAGCTTGCTAATGTTATTGTAACGCTAAGGAATACATCTGTAGTAAAAAAAAAAAAAAAGTCTGCACTCTGTATCAGCACTAAAAGAAAGTTTATTGTCTAATCAAATTGCATGGACTTTCCTTGTATAAATTCGGTTTATAATACAGAAACCAAAAAACACCCTTCTCTGATTGGCAAATATTTATCAACGGCACGTAGATGCGGTTAAATAATAAATACATAAATAAATACTTTAAATGAAATAAAAAATTTAATTCGCCGTTCTATGCCAATGCTCATGAACCATGAATATGAAATGTCCATTAACAATTTGCAATAGAGAAGCTAATACCGCTGCTAATACTAATGTGCAAAAAAGGGACAATTAGTAAAAACTTTAATGTGTATGAACAAAACAAAACAGCTGGAGAAGGGTATGTCTAAATGACTGACAACCAGGGTATTTTGTGAGTAGGTATTTTTTAACAGGGTATTTTATTTCTCACAGAGAATGCTCACTTTTATCTTTTAGCATCGTGTGTTGAAAATTGTAATGCTAGCTTATTTTGTCCAGAAAAAGCTTCTTTGTGGGGACGTTCCACTGACTCGAATTATGGTGTAGCTTAAACCCGAATCTCACCCTAATGTTAGCCTGAGTGTAGGCAAAGTGCAATCTTTCTGTTCAGAAATGCTGCATTTGTGGTGAAAACTGGACTTTTATTTGTTAGGTCCAGCAAAATGTCAATACGTCTGTGGATTTTATTTATATTGCTATTGTTATGAGGACCTTCAGTTCCAATAAAGACATACATACAAGGCCAAACACTTTGAATTAAACAACATGAAATATGTGAACACACATATATAGAGTAGGTACAGTTTCCTGTATGCACTGTGTGTGTGTGTGTGTGTGTGTGTGTGTGTGTGTGTGTGTGTGTGTGTCACGTTCGCGCTGCTCGTGCTTTTATCTGCGAATATAAAGCTCTGTAACAGGATCGCTGCTCCTCGTCTTTCTAACTAATGGCCAAACGCTGTCATGGCGCTGAGTGCCTCCACTTAGCCGCGGATTTCCAGCTATTTATGGCCAGAAACGGGTTCAGCCGAGTGCCACGGGTTGAACCTGCTCCGATACCAACTTTTCATTTTCGTGACATCAAAGCACTTGTGCGGAGATGAAGAGTGTTAGGAGAAGGATCGACTGTGAAAGCAAAGAAACTCTCAGCCATTCACCTCCCTGTGTCACCAAAATATAAAATGGTTATAAGAGAAGACCTGTTACACTGACTGACTGCTTTACTAGCATCTACATTACAAGCCCATTTTACACAGACCTGTAGCCGCTTCCATTTCGACTTTAGGTTTGTTTTCCATTTATGAGCTCTGTAACATCTTTTCATGAAACCGTTTAAGTTGAAAGTGAAAAAAAACAATTGCACCCTTTTAATATTGTTGCAACATTTAAATGTATTTACATATATAAAATTGATCCATTAAGCGTTTACACTTAAATACTTCACGTGTTATGAAAGCAGCCACAGGGCTTTGCCATGCAGCTTTAGAAATTAATTTCTACTACTATTTATTGCATGTATAGTATAATTACATTGTAACGGTGCTCATGTTTAATATGAGCAAAATGCATGTTTTGGAAAAATGGATTCCACTCAATATTTTAAAATGAATTTCTGAAATTAATCCAGATGTTATAATTTATCTTTACATTTTACAGCCCCTTTATTTTATGTTCTTGTTAATAAAATGCTATATAAATGCAGCATAAAGTGCATAATGTATTTCCCACATTTTCAGCTTCCGCTTAGCTTGTGATTTTCGATGACTTTAGCACTGGAATAATTGCTGGAATTATCTCGTAAGTACACGAGGCTTATGGTGATTTATGGCTAATAGATTTATTGACAGCTGGGTTAAGTATATTGACTTTTAATTGATTTGGTTTGATGGTCTGGATGGCCTCTGCTTGTGCAGTAAAAGCCCAGGAGAATGGACAATGTGGAAAATCGCTCACAATAAAGAGCCTAAACAATTTACCAGATAGCTTAAAACAATGTGATCCGTTAGGCAGCTTTCTGTTTTTCTTAAAAACTAATTAACGTGCTTGTCAAAAAAGAATTCAACATTTTACAATGTTATCTAATTTTTTATACATTTGTTTATATTTTTACGGGTTGACTGAATCAACGGAGGCTTAATAAACAGGGTTAAAGGGCTTTTTAATACAACAGTTCTTAGTTCATATACATTTATGAAAAAATGTTTACATTAAGAAAGTGTTATCAATATACTGTATGTTTTATGTGGTGAGATCCTTGTCAGACTGTACTGGTGAACACCTCTCGTGCCTCAGCCTGCTAATGTATGCACTTACTCCACAGTTCACCTTTCACCTCTTGACCTCTGCTTTGCCTCGGGACAGCAGTGACCCGGTCAGTGCCTCACTGACAGAAGGCTCCATTATGAATCTGAGCTGCGCTCTCGGTGTCCTTGGAGGACATTTCCACTCTATTAGAATGGTCTCAGGAATAGATCATGTGATTAAAGTCCTATTAAAACATCTATTAAATGAAAAATTTACATGGCCATATACAGTCACGTGACAAAATAACAACAAGAACAACGACAACAATACAGGCATTTATTAGCATTATTATTAGCACTGCCTGCAGTATTATTAGCCCTATTATTACTGTTGTTTTTCCTGCATTTATTGTTGTTGTTAATATTAGCATTAGTAGTATTATAACATGAATACTAACATAATTAGAACTACTGCTATTTAGTGATATTATAAACACTTGCTGTTAACATTATTTGCATTGTGTTGTGTTATTATTATGCCTATTTGTAGTGGTGTTGCTGTTGGATTTATTGTTATTGTTAATATTAGCATTCTTAGTAGTATTATTATATCACTATTAACATTATCAATAGGACTAGTACTGCGTTGCTGTTTCTGGTTTTATTGTTGTTTTTTATTAATAATATTAGCATTATTAGCAATATTATTAGGCGTATTGATGTTGTTCATGTTGTTATTAACATTATTTCCATTGTTTGCATTATATATGATTCCTAATCTTTTTGTAGCGAGATTTCTTGTTGTTATGAGTAGTAGTAGTAGTATGATATTAATTTCAGGGTTTGCATTATTTTTCAGCCTTTCAGGACTGTTGTTGTTGCTGGATGTGTTATTATTTATTAACTTTATTAGAATTATTTGGATTATCATTATACCAGTTTATATTATCTGTATTTTTAGCAGAATGTATTATTTTTAGCCTTCGATTCGTCAGTTTTTATAAAGTTTATTTCAGTTAACTTTCAGTTTGAACTTTAAGGCATGCAGACAGCTTTTTGAAAATTGAAACAATGCTCAATGAAAAGTGGAAGAGTTTTAGCCAAAGTTTTAAACTCCCTAAGCAACACGTTTCTGCCCTGTTTTCCATGAAAAAATTAAACCGAGATGGTTTGAGAGTCATCTTCACGCTCTCTTAAATGATCATCTGAGCTGAGCTCAGTTCTCCTCGGCGTCCCTCTGCGAGTGTTTAATTGTGAGCTAATCTAATGGCTGGTGCTGCTGTAAATGGTACTTGTAGATCATGTTTAGACAATTCTCCTTGTCGTATGTCAGTTTAAAGGAGTTCCAAAAATTTCCCCCCTCCTCCTTCCCACAGAGCTCATTAGCTTTCACCTACACAAGTAGATGGCCATCTCAGCGCGCACTTCATCCGCGTTACAAGCACTTGCCGAGGCTTTAATGCTCATTGTGCCAGAGTGGGATGTGAGTGGAGGGTAGGAAAGGCGATGGCATGGCGCATAATCCTCATCGCACTGTTGCTCTTTGCTCAGTAATTGAGAGCAGACGCCATTACCTTTCTCTGCAATCCAGTCCTGATGACCGAGCTAATGCACTTCTCTTTATTAGCAGCCCAAGCTACACACACTGAGCGAGCAGAAATGGCTCTCCATACAAAACCAGCACAGTTAGAGACGTTCAGATTTGCATACAAGGCATTGTCTGACTGGAGCAGGCTAACCAAGGAGGAAACACTTGACCAAGAAAATGTCACAGTAGATCATAAAGAGCGCAGAAGTTCACTTACAAGACATAAAAGTATCTGAATTGCAGCAGATTACACTGTAGAATGTATATTTAGTATGTGAATATAATTATATATATTTAAAATACCAGTCAAAAGTTTGAACATTCAGTGGTTTTTCATTATTAAAAATGGTCTGTATTGTAGATTAATACTGAAGTCATCCAAACGATGAATAAATACATATGGAATTATTCAGTAAACAAAAAAGTGTTAAACAAACCAGAATATGTTTTATTTTAGATTCTTCAAAGGCACCTCTTGCTTAGATGACAGCTTTGCACATCATGGCATTGTCTAAGTCAGCTTTTCAGTCACCTGGAATGGCTTTCAGTTAACAGCTGTGCCTTGTCAAGAGTTAATTACTTGCATTTCTTGCCCTCTTAGTGTGTTTGAGACAATCAGTTGTGCGCCTACTTTGAATAAACTAACACATATTTTGGTATGTTTAGCACTTTGAAGTTTACTACATAATTCATTATGTGTTCCTTCATTGTCTGGATGACATACAATGTAGGAAAAAATTAATTATGACTATAAGTGAACCCATATCCTCAAACATCTCCTCTTTAATTACTGAATTTAACTTTTTGAAATAAAATAAATGCTTAAATGTGTCCTATATTTTTCTAACATATTAGGAAAGTCACATGCTTAAGCAGACTTTATGTTCAAGTTAACATAAAATGTGGCATGTGGTAGTTGAATGTACATAAAAAAAAATCAACAAGAGATTATGTACTCAATGTGATTTTCACACAACGGAATTTGACCTCCGCATTTAATCCATTCCTGCAGTGAAACACACACACACACAGGTGCCCGAAGCGGTGGGTAGCCCTCGGCGCCCGGGGAGCAGTTAGGAGGTTAGGTGCCTTGCTCAAGAGCACTTCAGTCATGTCTTGTCTGGTGATCGAACCAGCGACCTTCTGGTCACAAGACCAGATCCTTACCACTAGGTCACAAGACCAGATCCTTACCACTAGGCCATGGCTTCCCCCAGGCTGCTAAAGACAACAACAATAATAAAATAATGTCAAGTCTGTATGCTATGTGTTGGTTTAAAAACCTCTCCTCATGGCAGTCCAGTATTTTTTGCAGTTCTATTCAGTACATGATTTGGTTAATCAATATTTAATATTAAATCAAATCTGCTGCTGATGAAAGTAATAAATCTATGTCCACTTACAACATCTTTTGATGAAAACATCTGTAAACATGGCCTTCAAACTAGATAGATATGTGACCCCACCAGGGGAAACCAGTCAAAGTCTTTTTTTGTTTGTTTGTTTGTTTGTTTTTTTTTCAAAACGACTTTTTTGTGAATTTAAGTTTTGTTTTTGATCAAAATATGTACTCCTATATATCTGAGACTGTTATCTTTCATTTACAGCAATAATACCGACTGGCTAAGTTTTGTCGCCAATGTGAGTGACACGATATTGACACGATATCTCAATAAGTTGCCCAGTGACTTTAGCCTGGTTTTCCCTGGCGGGGTCACACACACACACACACACACACACACACACACAATCTGATGACATTTTGTGTCTTTTATTGTTTACACATATGGTAAAAGTTTGGAAGTGATGTTTGCTATAAAAAACTAAAATGTAAAAATATTTTTTCTAGATAAAATCTGTTTGATAACACCTGTTTAATATAATCTATGTGAATGTGTTTAATACAAAACCAAAGCATTTGAATAAATGTCTACATAGTACAATTAACTAATTCTTCATTAGTTTTGCTTCTGCTGGTGATTCCCCTGCACAGAGTTTTATTGCAGCTCTAAACAGACCCAGATTATCATATTCAGATGTTCCTGAAGGCTGGATGACAAACTGAATCAGGTTCTAAGCAATTAAAGACTGCTGGATGATAATAATGACTGATAACTAGCAATAACAATAATTACAAATAAAGAACATGAAATACATCAGAGCAAGATTAAGTCAGTGGAATGCTCAATGTTAAAGCACAAGATTAAACAATACAAATGTTGGTTATTTAACTGTAAATATAATTAAGTTGATTGAACTGTAATTTGGTATGAAGCATAAAAATATATTCCATATGTTCAGCATGCCATCAAGGTCATTACTGCACCATTCCCATGTGTCTTACCAAAAGTGACCACTATAAGTGATTAATCTTTGGATATTGTCTCCAACCTATGACTTTCGTAAGATGTTCACCACAGTCATTTGAATAGTAGGTCTGATCAGCAATGTCCTCGGTTCTTCTAGGCAAAACTTTCATGCAACTTGTTGCAGGCTGGTGTACAACACAATTTCCCTGAAATATGATTGATAGAGTTGCACCAAGTAAAAGTACTGAAACTTTTTGATACTCAAAATTTGCAACCAAATATATACTCTAACTTTCAGGATGGATCCCCTTTGTGAGTCTTTGTTCCTCCCAAGCTTTCTTCCTCCAGCCTCGAGGGAGTTTTTTTCCTTGCCACTGTGCCTTTGGCTTACTCGCATTGGGTTTTTGTGATTTGCGTTTAGATTCAAATTGTCTTATGCCAATTATGCAAAGCTGCTTTGTGACAACGTCCATTATAAAAAGCGATATATAAATACATTTTAATTGATTGATTGATTCTTTCAAGACATCTTAAAAAAAGTAAAAAAGAACATTAGTTAAACTGTAAACTGTCTGTGTTCTATCAAATAAACATGAGGCACTGAAAATGATGGTATTGTTTATTTATAACCAGAGTATCCATTTGACATGGAGTGTCATGATAATACACTTGGTATCAGTAACCAAAAAATATGGTACTGTGACAACCCCACTTAACAGCAGCAGGGATTGTCCTAGCACTAGGCAAATGTATGCATAGGCCCATCATGAACCAAGGGCCTTGTGAAAGTACAAATAAGACATGGTTGATTACATGCCTGATACTAGAGTAGAGATTATTTTCATTATTGCCACCTTCCAATTTCCAACTTCCATTTTTGCAAACTTTGAAACAAATTAAAACTAAATAAAAATAAATGAATTATTTAGTTTTCTTTTACTAAAGCATAGTAATATTATAATAAATATCAAGTAGCAATGTTACTATGCTAAAGTGTTGGTTTAACCCTTTCCAAACTTCTCATGACTTTCAGCAATACCTCGTTTGGTTAGTCAGTCCTTCATTATATTAAATAAAATCTGCTGCTCATACATGAATCTATGCTGGCTGAGATAACAAATGGAACCAAAGATTGTCCTTCAAACCACCAATATATAGACTAACATTATCAAAAAATATGAGCTATTTTTTCCAATACAAGAGATTCTTGTTAATGTTACTGTGTTAATGTTTTTTGATTAGTATTTATTCTAATGAATAGTATAATGTCTAGGGCCCCAAAACATTAAATCTGCCCTTGGAAAGTAATGAAGGACATTTTCAAGTGAAATTTACTTGCATGTACTGTACATGTCAAACCACTACAATTACTTGAAAAATGCACCATGAAGTGGTATCCTAAAAGAGTGCATCTGCAGCTCAAACAGCATACATTCATGCAAACAGCTGGACGGCTGATATAACATGACATGTTGTGACAATGCAGTGCAGACTACAGTGAGACAGGAAATGCCCATCTAGGATATTATTACAGTGGTGTAGTGTGTTGAGAGATGATACAGAATTTTATCAATGTGAACACAAATGCAGTGACATAGCCATCAGCAGACTGGTTCTTCTCCCAACCTCCTGTTTGTTCAAATTCAATCCAGACAAAGTTTTGTCTTCATTAATATACAACTGGATGTTACTACTAACCATTCCAGGTCAGAAATGTCAATGGTTTACAAATTCAAGACTATAAAGATTAGTTTTTTTTTAGCAGAATTCAATCCTGCAGCACTACAGGCAGAGTTAAGATGCTGTCATGGTAGTGATTGACTACACAAGCTGTCATATCAGTTCTAAGCTGTTAGATTCCATCAGAACTGAAGCTGATAGGACAAAGGAGTAGTGAAATTTCCAAACAGAATCATGGAGGGTTAACATAGTGTTGACTGATTGTGCTTTGACATTGCCTGTGTTCCTAATGAAACAATAACAGCTCTTACCTGCAATCTACACCACAGAAAAATGAGGCAAAGGTGAAAGAGTCAATAAAACACTTACATTTTATGTGACAATTTACAGAAAGTTTCACTCTTGCTCCTTAAATTTAATGGATGCTTCCCAAAATGGCTGAATGCTGTTGTATCCTAGAGGACACGCTATCCTCTTACATTCTCTAAGCTATATCTCTTCATCACATAATGTCTCTCGCTTTTCTCTTTCTATCTAACCTACGCAGAGACTTGGTATCGCCTTCCCCCAGCTCAAATGGGAGCCTCTAAAATGAAGAATTGCTGCCCATTTGTTCTCTGTCAATGGCCTGCACAAAGAGCAGTATAGGTAGGCACACATGAAGCAGGGAGCTCAGGCATAGCTCTTGCTAGTTTCGCCTCTCCTTTATACGACTCCTGAGAACAGATGTTTGGGGACAGCTTACAGCCTCAGCGAAAATCTGTGTGCAGAGCAAACAGCAGCACTCAGCAGTTCTGGGGCTGGGGTGGGGGCTGGGGGTGGTGGTGGTAATGGGCTCTGGGGTTGGTGGGAGGGGAGGACAGTGGGAGGGAGGGTAGGAGAGAATGTAGCTCAAAAAGCGGAGCGTCAAGAACAAGACTCAGCAGCAAAAGTGAGAGGTAAACGTTTCTTCAGGTAAGGTCTTTACTTGGAGAAGCTTCTTCTTAACAAGAAGCATTGTGATTTTGGTGGTATTCACAGATGGCTTGTTTATTGCCACTTACAGGCTCTACAGGCCAGGCCAGACTACTGGTAGGCTATTGAAATGGGTATAATTCAACCCTGAAGAAGAAAACATATCGAAGATATTTCCTCAAAGGTTTCTTCAAGAAATGTTGCTTAGAAAATTTCTGAAATGAAAACTGGAGACATTTCCATTTCAGTGGTCAACATATGAAAAAAATAGAGAGTTCCATTTTCATTATTGTGACCATGGCATCTGTTGTACTGCAATACACTGGTGAAGGCTGACTGATAAAATTGGGTTATTGCTACCAGCATATGCTATATGTCATACAGGGAGTGCTGAAAAAATACACAACTGAATGCAAAAAATGATGCTCAATTTGTAGATTGCGTGGTAAACAGCACTAAAGTAGATTGTATGCCTATATAAATCAGAATACTCTTCACCAAGTGCTGCAATTCAAGTCCTGTAACCTCAGCCTGTATTAATCATGGGACACTTGCTAGCTTCTGGTTGAGATTTCCACAGCAGTATTTTTTGAAACTACATAAGCATGTAGCAGAAGTGGTTAGTAGATAGTAGCAGCAAGTCCTCTATATTGCCCAAATGAAGCACAACATGAGACACCTACCTATCTACTCTGCTGCCGGATCATTTTTAAGGATACTTTGCTTTTAATTCACATTTAATTTTTTTAATTTAATTCACTTCTCAGAACAGCTTCAGCTGAGGACAGGACACAAAAATGGAAACTTTGAATTTTCATAATTCAACTATACCAGTCAGTTGCACATAGCCTCCATCAACCAAATCTAGTCAAACTAAAGTAAACTGGAAGACTGGAAGATGACTAATACAGGTTAATTTTATTTAAGTCTAGATGTGAGCTAGGCTCAGGATATTGTTTGTTCAATAGGCCGATTGGCTAGAGTACTCTACGTAATATTTAAGTGCTGTTTTAAAAAAAAATATCATACCTTGTCATATGTGAAATGGAGCAGGCTAAACTTTGTATCAGAACTGACCTGCTAAGTTAGCGTAACAATATTACAATTTGTCTAGCTTAGCAAAGATCTGGAAAATAGCATTTATTTTATTTTTGCTCTACCAAACTACACACCATGTGGTATCATTTAATATTTCAATGTACTAATAAATGGTACTAATAAATGTATATTAATAAACTGAATATGTAGTATACTGTTTTGTCACATTGTGTAGTATTGTTTATGACACTTGGATACAGCCCAAGATGGGCAGATAATAGTATACATGGCAGTGCACAATGTATCTTAAAGTGGCAGAATGTGATCTGGGCAGGGGGTCTTACTGAACAACTATGTAGTTATTTTTTTAATTAAAGTATTATTATTATTAACGTTACACTTATATAGCGCCTTTCTTGACACCCAAGGATGCTTCACAATCAACACACTCCATATACACACACTCAACAATACACATTGGTGAGAAGCAGCAGCCAGTCGTGCACAGCGTACTCTCAACCAGAAGTGACCGTCCACCTGGAGGACTGCATCAAGAA
This sequence comes from Crenuchus spilurus, assembly GCA_036984385.1. NCBI lineage: Eukaryota > Metazoa > Chordata > Actinopteri > Characiformes > Crenuchidae > Crenuchus > Crenuchus spilurus. The sequence continues at coordinate 2,184 of BRDA01051854.1, read as the reverse complement.
CTAGGGGGATCACCCAGGACAGAGTGCCAACCATATCTGGGCATACACACATGCATACATTCATACACAGACATACACATTCATTCACACAGACCAGGGTCATTTCAGAGTAGCCAATTCACCTGATCTCCATGTTTTTGGACTGTGAGAGGAAACCGGAGACCCCAGAGGAAACCCACCTGCATGGGAGAACATGGAAACTCTGCTCAGTTAAATGAGAAAGATTATTATTTTGAACTCTCTTCTTCAAGGTTAGTGTGGTGGTTGCTCAACAATGCTTTCAAGAAATGAACCCCTGGCTGTTACTGCATGTGAGACTGTATTAGGCATTTAATATTTTATTAAGTGGCCTGAGGATATCTGGCTAACAGGTAAGAAGCATACAATTGTGACACTCTACAACACAAGATGTGTAAATGAAGATGGTCTACAGCTGAGCATTCTGGGACAACAGAGTTGGCCTCTACAGTGCAGAACTGTGTGGTTGGAGTTGCCCTTTGGAAAGTTGCAGACAAGCACAATGGAGGAAGGTAAAAGAAACACAGCGAGAGAACGTTTGCCGAGTCTGCAGAAACCTATTTGTTTGATTCGAAGCAGCAGAATTAAAAAGATGGCAAAAATGCGACCTTAAATTAACAAAAGGAGCATGATGCAGGCTAGCAAGCACAAAATCACTTTTGGGGGCTGATTCGACACATTTTTGTGGCCCTTGGCCAATTTTCAAGGGATGATGTACTATGTTTGCCTTTCTTTTTTGTTGTCTTCATATGTTGCATACAAATACAGCCTACTGTAAATAAAGTACTGCACATACAAGCACACGCAAGCATATTCTGACTTTCATGTCTTCAGATGTTGCTCTCAAACGCAGAGGATGAAGTGAACCTTGTAATGGTTCTATTTGTCTGAAGTCAACACCGCACCCAGGCTGCCCTGGGTTAGGTTGCCATGGCAACACACACAGACATATGGAGAGGGGTAAAAGGGGGGGGGGGTCGTGGAGGTGGGCAAAGGGTAGAGAGGAGAGGAGAGGAGAAACCAGGGGAAGGAGAGAAAGAGGCAGTGGGTGTGCAAGGATGCTCTCTGTCTGTCTTTCAGATAAGCCATTGTGCTCCATTTGTCAATCTTGCCTCCACGCTGAATGGGAAGCCCAGTTCATGAACTTTCCCAAATCGAGTCTGTGCACAGCCATTAGTGCTATACATCCTCCATCTCCTTTCCCCTGCAGAGAGGACACCACTTTCTCTGTCATTATGAACCTCAGCTTATAAACAGCAAATGGCTTTGAAAGTACAAATAAAAGTTGGACGATACGGACAGAATATCACATTGTGATTCTATTGCATTGCAACATATGTAAAAAAGACTGGCTTGCGTTATTTTGATTGATACTCTTTACACTTTAATTGATTCACCAAAACCAGAACAGAAGACCAATAAAATGATCAACATACTATATATTCAGGGGTTAGACCAGGGGTGGGCAACTCCAGTCCTGGAGGGCGAGTTCCAGGAGAGTTTGGTGGTGATTGTGGTTTGACAATAAAATTTAGCCTGCTGAATTGAATCAGGTGTGTTTGATCAGGTAGATCACCAAACTGTGCAGGAATCCAGCCCTCCAGGACTGGAGTTGCCCACCCCTGGGTTAGACAATGAAATTGAAACACCTGTAATTTTAGTGTGGGAGGTTTCATGGCTAAATTGGACCAGTTTGGTGGTCAATCTTCATTAACTGCACAATGCACCAGTAAGAGCAGAGTGTGAAGGTTCAGTTAGCAGGTAAGAGTACAGTTATATAGTATATTGCAATGCACACAACATTATGGGTGAGATACCAGAGTTCAAAAGAGGACAAATTGTTGGTGCACGTCTTGCTGGTGCATCTGTGACCAAGACAGCAAGTCTTTGTGTCTAAATATTATTGAGCCACATTGGGATGTTTTGGAGGAGCGAGTCAGGAAACAATTTCTTCCACCAGCATCACATACTGACCTGGCCACTATCCTGCAAGAAGAATGGCTAAAATCCCTCTGACCACTGTGCAGGACTTGTATATGTCATTCACAAGACTAATTGATGCTGTATTGGCCACAAAAGGAGGCCCTACACCTACTAATCAATTATTGTGGTCTAAAACCAGGTGTTTCAGTTTCATTGTCCAACCCCTGGATATATATATATATA
>BRDA01051846.1:911-15251 GCA_036984385.1 Crenuchus spilurus | reverse complement strand
TAAAATATTAGATGTTGGCATCTCCACATCATTGCATTCAGTTTTTATTCACAATTTGTTTAGTGTCCCAACGTTTTTGGAATCCGGTTTGTAAATGACCAGAATTGAGCTTTTACAGTAACTGCTGTTCCTGTTTTTAGCACTACAATGTACATTTACCCATTTTAATAGACTACAGTGTCAAGAATGAGCTCAAGGCTGCTGGACGTTTAAATGAAAGGTTTAGGATTCTAGAAAATTAGGATGTTTTCACATCTTAAAGTTCGGACCAAGCTCTGGAGCAGTCATCCAGACTATGAATAAACATTTTTTATGTTTTTTTAATTATTTAGTAAACAAACAAGTAAACAGACCAGAATATGTTTATATTTGACATTCTTCACAGTAGGCACCTCTTGCTCAGCTTTCTTGACATTTTCTCAGTCAGCTTTATGAGGTAGTCACCTGGAATGGCTTTCAGTTAACAGCTGTGTCTTGTCAAGAGTTCATTACTTGCATTTCTTGCCTCTTAATGTTTTTGAGACATCAGTTGTGTGTCTACTTTGAAGTAAAATCTAGAACATGTTTTGGTTTGTTTAACACTTTTAAGTTTACTACATGATTCATTATGTGTTCACTCAGAGTCTGGAGGACTTCAGTGTTTATTTACAGTGTAGGGAAAAAAAAAAAACGTTGAATGAGCAGCCAAACTGTAATGTCCCTACACTTCACTTTGATTGGCTTATATAAGGATGTGAGTCTGACGTTGGTGTATCAGTCCGAGTCTTTCCCTGACAAAGTGAACGAGGTTTACGTTACACATTTAGCCATTTCTCTGCGTTTTTCAGGCTGACTTTTCAGAAGTTCAGAAAAAAATTCAATAAAACATTTGGTGTAGTTCTCTCTTCGTGCACTGCCGTGGCTCATTTTTGTAGTTTTTTTTGGTTCTTTTTCTGTTTACTGGCTGATATCCTGCCTTAACTTCCTGTAATTGGTCTGAAAGTGTTTTCACTTTGCAAATTAACCAAACCATAGCCTCAGTTGATCTGGACCAAGACCACCTTCTTTTAATTGACCAAAGTCTGGTCCTTTGGTCTGAAATGTGACACGTTTAACACCCCCTATTTTAATTTGGACCAAACAGAAAAGTCCAAAAGTCTGTACCAAACCAACATGTGAAAGCACACAGTAAATCTGCCAGTGTTAAATCAATACTATTAGAGTTAAATTAACACTGAGAGTGTTACATTTTGACACCCTCAGTGTTAATTTAACTCTAATAGTGTTGATTTAACACTGGCAGATTTACTGTGCACCCTTAAAGAACATCAGACACCAGGTTTTGGAACATTACCTTCTAAAAAAGCTGCCACAAGGTTATTTGAGCAATACCACAGAAGAACCAGGTTTGGTTCCATTAAGAACCATTTTAAAATGGTTGGTTCTTTAAAGAAGCATGTTGTAAAGGAGCCGTGTCAGAGTCTTCTAATAAACCTAACCTGGTAAAGAACAATGTAGGTTCTTAAACTTTTTCCCACTTACACACATCATTTACAGAAAAGGTTCTTTAATAAACCAGCCATTTAAAGGTACTCATACAACATTACTCAAAGAACTCTTTGTAGAACCTTTTTTAAAGTGTACATTAGTCTTTGCAGCTCCGGTGGATGAAAGTAAAGGTGAGCACTTTTACGCAACAAAGGCTTACTTTGCAGATTATCCAAAAGCCATAAATCAGTCTCTCCATCTCAGGGTGTTTAAATACTTAAGTCCACACCCAGGACTGACTCTAGGATCGTTTTGGGGGAGGAGCTTATTATCACTAGGTTAGTTTCACACAGAACCGTGGATTGTTGGTGGTGCAGTTTAACACTCTTAGACACATACGTCTTCAAGGGTTCTTTAGTAAAGAAAATGTTATTTATAAAACTAAGAACCCTTAATAAAAGGGGTCTTTCCTTATGGAAAGGGTTCTTCAGATTGTAGATGTTACTATACAGAAGCTTTTTGAAAAAATTTTCTAGAGAGCACGAAAAAAGGGTTCAAGCTTGTAATAATAGAGGAACCATTTTTGGTGCTATATGAAACCATTTTCAGAAAGCTTCTGTATAGAACTGTCTTTTTCAGCCATTTCTTTACTAAAGAACCCTTGAAGAACCATCTTTTTAAGGCAGTTTTTCACTTTTCAGTAGTTTGTAAAATGTTCATCCGTTTCATGGCACCGGGTTCATATGTTGACTGCTTTTTATTCTCGTTCTTGAAGCAGTGAAGAACTTTTTGGGGACAGTGCTCCAGAACGCGACTCTAAAAGGGAAATGACTTGTAGAGTTGAAGCAGTCATGTTACAAAATAAGCTAATCACACAAAACCACGGGGAGCACCAAGAGAGGATCGCTTCCATTCATACAGTTGTTTTACAAACCTAAGAGCCACCTTGAAAGCTACATTCTGTCCTTCTTGATCACCAAACTTTTCAGGAGATTTTGACTCACAAAAAATCACATTTTACTCCACATGTGGTCCACATTTCTACCAGTCAGTGTTGTGGGTTTGACATTGAGCGAGACTAAAAAAATGAGGGTTTTCTTTATTGGGTTTGTGGCAGATGAAGCTTTCTACATTGTACAGAAATGTCATGATGACTGGACCAAAAGAAAGATTTCAGAATCATTTAGAAATACTTGTACGTCTGGTTCCAGTGACTTACATTAAAACTCAGTTTAGTTTTTTCTTTGTAGAGACATAAAGGTTTTGTTCTGACAGCAGTGGTATATGTTTTTTTGGGGGGGCATTGAAATATTCCAATAATGGGAACAATGTTAAATATCAGCTCTGATTATTGTCAACTCAGTCAGCCTCTATTCTAGAGCAGGTTCCTGGCCTAGAAAACAGCAAACATACCAAACTCATGCATTTTGTAAAGACACTCACTGGCTGTGATGCTTGGATGCATTAGGTTAAAAAGTCTGTTGACTCCCCTTCTAAAGAATGCATTCTGGCACAGATGTCCTAATACACACACACACACACACACACACACACACACACACACACACACACACACACACACACACACACACACACAGCTTGCCTACTCCCTGTAGAGAAGTACTGCCAATAGAATAAGACTCTGGAGCAGATAAACATGACAACATCTCTAATACCAGGTGTGGACTAGAGGGGTATAAAGCCCCCCAACACTGGACAGAGAACACACTTCAAATGCTCCATCCAGTACTTTTGGGATGAGTTGGTGATGGTGTAATGCTTCAAAATCTAGTAGAAGTGTAGCAGGGTACACTTTTTTTTTTTAAATACCCTCCATTTTATTCCATCAAAAATACTTTGAAGATAAAATAAAATATAAAAAGTCAGTCAGAAAATAAAATATAACAATACAAAATTAAAGTTAAAAAACATAAATGATTAGATTTTTTATTAAAGTTCTAGAATAAAATCTGTAAAAAATGTTTTTTTTTATGTTATATAAAACTGTACAATTAATGTGATATAATATTCAATAGATTTTACAAACATTTTCTAATTTTTATATAAATAAACGTAAATATGAAATTTTACAATCATCTATCCATCCATCCATCCATCCATCCATTATCTCCTGCTTTATCCTGATCAGGGTTGTTGTCAGTTTCCTCATTTCTTCATTTGTAGCAAAATGACTTGTAAAAATACTATTTTTAATTTTTTTTAATACTGTAAAAATGCTTAATTAAATATAACACATGTTAATGTAAACTGAATGTGAACAATTTTGAAAGAACCAATGAATGAGCAGGTGTGCCAACACTTAGTAGAGTATCTGTTTTTCCATTGCATGAGCCTGGTCACATGGACGTAGGCAATTAAGCATCGCATGGAGTGGCGTAAACATTTTAGCTCATTTAAGCCACCTGTTGATTTCAGACTATTAGCAGAGAGAACAATGTAATCAGTGCCAGGGTGAGAATGGCTCTGCACTGAAGAAACCCCATTTCACTCTCTCAGTACACACACACACACACACACACACACACACACACACTGTCCCATGCATTTCCTTCTTTTCCTTTCTTCTTCTTCGTCTTCTCTCTCTAACTCTCTCAGTGAACGTTGCCATTGAAGACTTGCTTCAGAAAGGTCTGTGGTGCTTTTAAAGCCTGAGGAACCGGGCTTTTTGCGGCTTTTGAAAAACCTCAGAATGTTCTTCCACTTGTGTGGCATTGTCTTCTTCCCTCAGAGGCATTTCCTAAAGTGGCGGTGTATGGGAATGTATGGGAATGCCTTGTGACACACAGGCTGGAACAATGCACCCCACTGCTGGGCCAGTTCCTCAGGTGCAGTCTGGAACGGTGGCTTTTGAGAAACCTAACAGAAGCGTATCCCACAGTAATTACTCCCTCACACATGGTTTTTGTGGTTTTAGACTATGCAGTCAGTCAGAGCATGCTGCTGCTAATTTGCATGCACTTTTGCTTTTCGCTAGCATGTGTCGCTAATTACCTACTGTTGTGGTACACATATCACACCATTCAGACGTCTGAGCCTTTTCTTTGTTTTGATTGTTACTAATACAGAGTTTCTAAATCGATATGGAGGTATCGCTAAAATGACATGTGGTTCAGTTTTTAAGTCTTCCCACTTCATACAGTGGATATAAAAAGTCTACACACCCTTATTAAAATACCAGGTTTTTGTCATGTACAGTGGAATCTCAGTTATCGTTTGCCCTGTTTATTGTTGACTTTTTGCAGGGAAATTTTGTCCCAGTTATCGTTCATCTGCCCAGTTTTCATCGATGTGCCCATGTGATTCGCTGCTAATTTCACATAAAACAAAGCATCCACCTGTGTGTTCCTCACTCTCCCGTGCATTTGTCATTAATTCTGCCATTGTTTCTTGTTTTTCTTGTCAAAACAAACAAAAAAACACATTACACTAAAGTGATGGCAAAATGGCAAAATGGGCTGAGAACCCAGAGAACGGGTGTACAAAACATAGACTGTTGGTTGGACCACACTGGCACTCTCTAAAACAGAGCGTAAACCTGTAAGAGTGATGTTAAATATTCATTTATCCATTTCATTAGTCTTTTGTTTTATTTCTCATTGTGTTCTGTATGTAAAACTATAGTTATTCTATATAAAATTTATTTTTGTTCATATTTTGGAGTGTCTGGAACAGATTAATTGTATTTACATTATTTCTTATGGGAAACATTGATTCAGTTATCGTTCTGTTCCACTGTATGTATGCAGTACATAATTCATCAGGGTTCAAAAGACATGTATCTGATTCTGTACATCAGGTTTAATTGATTTATTTAATTGAATTCAACTGAGATTAAACAATAAATATATCATATCATTTTAATTACTGTAATATATTAAGATCAATATATAATTAATATATTAAATCATTAATAAGAAAATCCTGTATAAAATCTGATACATGTCTGTTGCCCCCTGGTGGATTATCAATGCACCTCAAGTACGAGAGGATACCTGCAGATTTCTAAGGTTGAAATGATTTGAGTAAAAATGTAAAAAAAGTTTGTATTATGTATGTGTTTGATTAAGCAACATGCTGTGAGCAATATATTAATAAATAATTTTAATTATTAATATATTAATAGATGTATATATATCAATATATTAATAGATAATTGTGGATGTGTCAAATATGATACAAAACAAAACTGTTTCATAAAAAAAAAAAAAAAAAAAAAAAAGATCATAATGTCAAACACACCAGCTTCAAAGAGTTTTCTGGCTTTAAAATTCTTCAGTGTACTATTGCCTTTGTCTTGTGATGTGTTCTCATGGAGGTTCATGAGGAGCTGCTGAGATGCTTTGAAAGTACATTAAATATTATTGGTGAAGTTATTGTGTTTGAAATACACAGGGTTGGGAAATTCAAGTCCAGAGAGTCAGTATCCTTCCCAGGATTTGTTCCATCTGTTTAGACACATTTGCTTGTGGTTTGAGATTACTAGAGAAGCCAAGCAGATAGAACAAAATCCTAAGGGTGGATTGCCTGCACTTGAATTTCCCAACACTGGAATTAAATGCATTTCCTGGAGATTTATGTAACCTAGATCCTGCAGAGCTACTACCATCCTGAAAAGTTTAGCTCCAACCTTAATCTTACACTCCTGGTCCAGGTAATGAAGACCTTCCCAGTCATCTGGATATGTGTTGGACCTCTCCAGGGTGTTTGGTCTAGAGGACCAGGATTGGGCATCAGCTTCACTCTTTATATTTGTGTTTGTTAGAAATGTTGAGACTTTAGATTAACGTGAAAGTGAAAGTGGAAGTGCACTGATGTGCTTGTACACAAAGGAATCTGACCTACATTTAGGCCATCCATCTATTGAAAAACACAGTAGGGGGCAGTGATCATGCTTGCTTGGAGTGGTTGACAACTCTACCCATGGTGTCCAGGGAGCAGTTGGGGGTTAGGTGGCTTGCTCAAGGGCACTTAATTCATGGCTTGTTAGTTCAGGGGATCAAACTGCAGCCTTCTGGTTCCCTAACCCAATGGTCCCCAAGCACAGTCGTACAGAATGAGCCGTTACCCCAAAAGCTAGCAAAAATAAGTGAAAAACAAACATCTGTGCCAGTGTTCTGGGTTAAAATCAACACAGAATATCCTGAGATCGCCCAAAAAGCACTGAAAGCCCTGCTTCCATTTCCAACCACTTATCTTTGTGAAGCAGGATTTTCTGCAGTGACCTCAACCAAAACGAAACTATGGAACAGACTGGACATACGGAACAGACTGGACGTACGGAACACACTTCAGGTGTCACTGTCTCCCATGACCCCGAGATGGGACCGGCTCGTTTCAGAGAAACAAGCTCAGGGCTCTCACTAATTGACACTATTATTATTTGATTGACTTGTTCACCCTTTTATATAGAAATGACCAGTATTGTCACTTGAATCGAGTTTAGTTTTTTATTATAATTATTTCTTATTAGAAAGAATTTTTGCTCTAAAATAAATATTTTCGTTTACAGACATGTAGTTGATTATTAATTTATGAACAAAAGGTTGTTTATTGTCTGTTCATGTTTGCATTTGACATACGACCACTGCGGATGATTTATTATTAGATTACATCATTAACGATTATCGAGCAAATGTAGAGCTGAGTATATGAAGGCCGGTCCGTGAAAATATTGTCTTAGATGAAACCGGTCCGTGGCGCAAAAAAAGGTTGGGGACCGCTGCCCTAACCTCAAACCCATAGCAGCCCCCTAACCAACCAGTTCCCTGCTAGGGAAAGGTTTATAAGGTTAAGAAGCCCACATTTAAAGTATTAAATGAGTACTGATAGCCGATACTAAACTGGTACCAGTTCTTATTGTCAAGACAGAATGTTTGCTTAGGTGCCTAAAACTTTTGCACAGGACTGTAAATAGTGCAAAATATCTTCCAGTATACTCACACAGCTATCAATAAGGTATAATACTGTGACCTGCTCCAGATGCCCTACTCTACTGCCCACATTGGAGTTCATATGGACTTTCTGGCCGTTATCATTGCTGTCATCATCATTCCTGTCCCACTACTTTCACCATATCAGTTCACCTGAACATTACAACAAGATCATATGATTATGATTTATCACACACTTAGAATTAGCAGACCAGAGGAGGATGGGTCCCCCATGTGAGTCTGGTTCCTCCCAAGGTTTCTTCCTCCAGCTCTGAGGGAGTTTTTCCTTGCCACTGTCGCCGTTGGCTTGCTCACCGGGGATTAGGGATTAATGATTTGATGTTTACCCTGTAAAGCTGCTTTGTGACATCAGTTGTAAAAAGCGCTTTATAAATAAATTTGATTTGATTTGATTTGAATGAAACTGTAGATGGATCATCACTGTTGGCTTAAAATCTCCAAAATGGTAACATCAGCATCAGTTCAGTGCTGAAAATATAATATCTGCTCTGTGGGGTCCTGACCACTGAAGAACAAGGTGAACAGAGTACTGTACACAGAGAAACAGATGGACTACAGTCTGTAATTGTAGAACTACAAAGTGCATCTGTATGCTCAGTGGAGCTAAAATGGACAGTTAGTGTAGAGTAATGAAGTGCAAGTTTTGTTCCCACAGTGACAACAGCTAATCTTTGAAGATACGGGATCGTCAAGTTAGGTTTAACGTTGACATTTTTGTCAGACGTCTGTGACAAATCAGGCACCTCATTACTGAAGCTGTTATCTTGCTTCTTTTTCATTTGGAAGGTAGAACATTAGTTTTTGGCTGTGACGGCATCAACATTCATGTCATGCTTTAGATAAAGCCGAGGCGCCAGTGGAGGAAATCAAGCATTATTGCTTTAAATGACTTAGAAAAAATTCGGAGTTACATTGCATGGAACTGTGAATTAGGAGACTGGTTTGTTTCGATTTGTAAAACGAATGCTCGGCTTACTTCAGTGGAGGTGCTGCAGGATCCCTGAACACAACCCGGCACACTGTTGAGATGATATTTGTCTCCTCAGCTGCCTGTGTGCCCAGATAACCCCTCTGAAGTCTCCTTCTTGTCCCTGATAAACTACCTTCCTTAATTGTCTTAGCTTTGCCAAAACAATGTTAGTTCTATCTCCTTGGATGACTTTCAGCCTTTTTTAATCACCAGGCGCTCTTGACACTTTTATTACGCTCTATTTTTCATTTGCGAACGCGAGTGTAGGTGTGAAGACATAAAATAAAGCATATGTTGATTAATGTGAGCACTGTGGTTGTAGAGCTTCATTTGCTGATTTTTTTTATTTAATTACTTTGCTTGATTTGCTGATTATATTCACTGTTGTTGTACGTTATAAGGTAGGATATTTATCTTCTCTATGCATTGATGGACACTTGAAACATTGATCTTTTCATGGATCTGCAGATACGACAACTTCTTAATCATCTTAAATGAGGGTGGTAGACCAAGCGCAAACAGTGTGAGGTGTGTTTGAGATCAGGACTTGGACATTACACAAACCGAGACAGAAGAAAAACAAACCCAGAACCTTCAACAAGCTGGCCATTGTTTGCACATTACACAAAACCTTAACCTAATGTTTGTGTAGTTTTAACATCGAAGGGCATGGCTGTCGTCTGCAAGTCTACTTATAGGATCATTTTTAGGTGTTAAGGTGGACTTGTGCTTGTTCCTGCCCAAGAAAAAACTTCAACACTGCCTTTGTTTGCTTGTTGAAAAATCAAGCCCTTACCCCAAAACAGCCGAGACTCTCGCTGACTGAAGCTTAAGAGATCCGAATCTGCTACTGTTTTTAACACAGCTCTCCAGCACCCACAATTTTAAGGCAAGTACGTGATGAGGTATGTGAGCTTGCACAACACTAATTGCACACTATTAGCATCTGTTATTTGTTAGCTACAGCAGACCAAACTTCCAGCCCAATGTGCAGACCTGAAGCCCATTGAAAACCTCTGGAATGTGATCACAATGAAGATGGATGGTTTAAAAGCCACCAAACAAAGTCGAGCTGCCATAGAGTGGTATAAAGTTATTCAACAGCAGGGGCGGAGCCAAGGGGAGGCCATGGTCACTACAGTCTAAAGTGTGACCACTCCTCTGTCCAGCCCACCTTTCAGACAGAACTTTTCTGCTGCCTTTTCTTTACTGGTGGGCCCCCAAGGTCTCAGAGTGGTCACCCCTATAAAAAATATCTGCCCAAAAGACTTTGGCTTATTCCACCAAATTGTTGATTTCTGAACTCTGCCTAAGTTAAGCATTAGTATTGTGTTGTTTAAAATCAATATGAACTTGTTTTCTTAGCGATGTTCAAGGTCTGAAAAGAACCAATTAAATGCTCTAAATGAGAATATTTTATTTAGATATTGTTGTCAGCAGTTTATATTGGGCAGCTGTGGTCTGGTGTTTAGGGATCTGGCCTTGTGACCTGGGCAAGGCACCTAACCCACAACTGCTCCACGGGTGCCGTGGATAGGGCTGCCCACCATTTTGGGCACATGTGTAGTGTGTGTTTCACTGCACAGATGAGTTAAATGTGGTCAAATCCCTTTGTGTACACATCACACTGACAAAAAGTCTAATCTTAGTTTATAAAACAAAACAAAAATTCAGAAAGTGAGTTAAATACACATAAAAAATTGAATATCATGAAAAATCTCATTTGTGTTCATAATTGAGTTCAAAAAGCTCAAATTTTATATTCATTACATGTATATACATGTTTACTCAGTGGTGATCCCTGACACTTTCCTCTGTTCATTATACAGGTTAACTGGTTCACTGTTTTGTGTCAGTTGTTCTGTCCTATTCACCAGAGTTGTTCCTCCTCCTAGCATCATGTTGAAAGGCTCAAAGTATGAGAAGTCCATTCTCAGTACAGCTCCAGTGCAGCATCTCTAGAACATCCCACAAAGTTATCAGTTTCTGAGATACTGCCACCCTTCACCTGGTGCCCTATTACCAGCCCTTTTAGACATCAGTGACATCACATCCTTTAGTTATGATGATTGTTTTGCAGTCTGTGATGTCCCGGGCAAAGTTAATTACAAACCAGGGGTGGTCATAATGTTCTGATATTTTTTTGTATTACAGTTCATTGTTTTAATGTTGATCGGTATGACTTATAGCTCAAGAAAGTATGGAATCTAGAATCTAAGGCTATTCAACTTTAAAGTCATAAAAATGGCGGAAATGTGTCACTTTCCATGTAATGAATATAAAATATATAACAATTTACGGTTTTAATTAAAATATTAGCTTTTAAATTGAAATACTAACACAAATGAACTTTTTCTTGATATTCTAACTTTGGACGCACTTTTGTAAAGAGTAAAACCAAAGAAATCGATTACTGGAAACCAACAAGTGTCTTGGCTGTCTGATTACATTCATGGTAAGGGAAGAAATGTACAAAGTTGATTTCTGAGTGAACAAACAATGCTGTTTGTGCCCTAATATCATTCTTTTAGAGCTGAAGTGGACTGTTGGGACTTAGCGATCTGTAGTGTGACGCAAGTCTCATTCAGGCTTACTGAGAATGAGTTCGGCCCCGAAGGGCTCCATCATCTTCATCCCGCCGAGGCGTTGAGAGACTTGAGCTGGTTGAAGGGCGAATGGATTCCCGAGACTAAGTGCACTTAAGTGGCCCCTCCATCAGAAAAGAGCAGGCTTACTGCAGTCTCCACAGCTGTGTCCCGCAGACGCTGAATTATGGAGGTGTCTGCTGAAGCCATGCCTTGCTGGAGGCTTAGTCTTGATTCATGCCATCAGATAAGCAATCCTGCTCATCATTTTTACTGCTGATTAGATCCCTTGATGTCTGATGGTCTTTTAACCATGTCTGGCTCCTGAAGATCAAACTTCTGCTCACTTCATTTGTATCTTTACCGTTAGAGAAACGTAAGCCTGGCCTGGTTTGTCTTGGACGATGCCTCTGTGAGGGCTTTGCTGCCGAGTTTGGGGGAAGTCTGGGTTGCACATAGGTGCAAGTGCTCTTAAGGCCTTTGCAGAGCACCTGATTAATATTTGGGTCTTTCTGTTGTGCCTTGTGGTGCAGCCGCAAGAAGATCCATCGTGAAAATCCCCCCATTCCTCTTGCTCTGCTTTCCATATCCTTGACTTGCAAACATGTCATTCACTCCCGACATTTAAGAACCCTCAATGGATTCCAAGTCTTTCCTGAAGGACTCAAATATCTCAGCGCAACTAATGCCAGTGTATCCGTAACAATGGAGCTCAAGTGGTACAACAGGTCAGCCTGGAGTGTGATTGAGGCACTTTGTCTGTCAAAGTCCAGAATGGTGTTTGGGTTTGGCCACCGATCCTGTCTGCGTGTGGGGCAGAAGGCTAGGCCAGTAAATGGGCCCAGCAGTGCAGGAAGCCCGCTCTAGAGGCTTGACTTGGAGACTCTTGTTTATAGTTCCCAGAAGGCCATGACGAGCCATAACTCATCCAGCTAAGAGGGGGCTAGCTCATGAAGCTGGAATCTGGAGCGAGGTACTGCTTCTTTTTTCTTCTTTTTCTCCCTTCTTTTGGCATTTTAACGCACAGCCTTGAGGTGTGGACGACTCTGGTAAGTGGTCACGGGTGTGAAGAATAGCACTGCTTCTTTCTTCGGGTCAAGGCGCAGCACCTGATGCGGTCCGCTAGTAAAAGCACTAAAGAGACGAAAACGTCAGTCTGCACCGGGCGGGATATAAGCCATAGGCAGCTCTGCTGTCAGCCCTTAAGAGTAATCCTCCTTGGCTTTGATTCTTATCTCCAGCACTGTTTCTGCTCAAAGCTTCTCCCTGCTGAAGTCTCCGGCTTTGCTTTTTTGCCTTTCTCATCACCTTTTAATACTTGAAAAGATGATGGGTACGTTTTCATTTCAGCATTAGAGATTCACATCAAGTTCATCCCAAATATACAAACTCAGAAGAATTCATACAATTCCTAAGACTACTAGCCGAATGATGAGCCTACAGTCCTTCCTTAATTGAACTGCCAGCAAGTAGCAGACTCTTTATTTACTTCAGTTGGCAAGATGACCCTCTCTTTCACCAGATAAATCATCGGGTACACTGAACTGAAAGCTTGTCATTGATAAAATGGTTAAAGTTGAGAACCAGACTACACACCGGCAGCAATGGGACACCTGCTCATTCAATGTTTCTTCCAAAATTAAAGATATCTAAAAAGGTGTCCTGCTTTTGTTGGAGTCACATATTTCTGCAAGATTTTGGAGCACTGTGGTCAGGAGGTTATTGCATTCAGCAACAACAAGTGTTAGTGAGGTCAAGAGATCCCCAACTCATCCCAGAAGTATTGGGAGGACCGTCATCATTCCAGAGAACAAGGTTCACAGCTCAATGCTGGGGATGCGTTAAACATGGTGCCAATAGGTTCATGTTGATCTCCTATAGACAGTCTTATTCTATTGACAGTACAACTCTACATAGACTAGACAAGCTGTGTGTGTTTTTGTAAATCTGTGTCAACTTAACGTAGCTGAATGCATTCATTACCAGGGGTGTCCACAGACTTTTGGACACATAGTGTCTCAGCGGTTTGATTCTTGGCAAAACTGGCAGCGTTGACGTGCAGTGGATCCAGTCCTCTTGTTTGACCTCTTAAAGCACATCTTTTCTCACATTCCACAACTGTTGGAACATCTACCATCATAACTCCCACCAGACATGCTGGGTCAAACGGAGATCATGATGCTTCATCAAGCCTACAGATTGGGATTATGAATCATTGGTCAGGAGACTTCGCTTGTAATTACAGTCTGCACCTCGCTGTACAATTCATATAGATAATAAAGCAGGCTGGGTTCACTGGCTCAGTAATGAGGCCATGGTATTATGAACATATTGAGTGTCGGCGGCACAGTTACTCGTGCAGATTGTATAATTTACACTTGGGGAAACGGTTACGGATTACTCGTGGGGGCAATTTAAGGGTGTGAAGCAGCCCGGCAGGTTGCTACTTCAATTTTTCTTTATTGGGTGTAAAAGTGAATGTTGTGCTTATAACTGTTTGACACTTTGGTGGAGATGTGATGAAGCTAATTAACTTAATTGCACTTGGTGTTAAAGCAAATGAGAGTTTGCAATCATGAAAGAAAGTGGAACGTGATACATGTTCGCCGACAGCTTGTTGGCTGTTTGATGATTTCTCAATGTTCAGTGATGTTAAATTCTTCCTGAACATCATGGACATGTTCTGAACTATCCACAGCTCTGGCCAGGTTGCCCTGCCAATGATCCCCCAACTGGGTTTAGGTGTTAAATGACTTTGGGCTAACCCCTATAGAGGTGTTATGAATGGGATTTATAATCACTGTTAGATAAGCAGGTTGGGTTATGCCCTACCCATATTGCACGGACTACAGGGCATATGGGACCCGTTTCCTGGGTTCAAAGGCCATTTGCTTGCATGTTATATTATTATTATTATTATTATTATTATTATTATTATTATTATTACAAACCGGATTCCAAAAAAGTTGGGACACTAAACAAATTGTGAATAAAAAGTAGAACCGAAGTCTCTCTGTGACTGTGAGACTCTTCGACAAAAATATAGGTTAGTACAACAGTTAACTGGATTAATCACAATTAACCAGAAGGTTGACAAGCAATATACGAGTTAAAGGAAAAAAGTCGGCGAATAACGATGAACACGGTTGAAAAAACCCTAAACAACTGTGACACTTTAAAACTTAGTTGTATAAAGAGGAAATTTTACAATGTAAATGAGTCTAATTTGAAAACTAGACAGTAGATACAAGATAATGCTTATTTTATAACTGTAAACGGTAGAGGTGTAGTAACGTAAGTCAAAAATAAGTGTTAAACAAATCACAGGGTTGAAAAAACCTTAGGC
>BRDA01051845.1:0-29179 GCA_036984385.1 Crenuchus spilurus | reverse complement strand
AATTGCATGTGGTAGCTGGAAGGTCATTTTGCTGTTGAATAGAGGCTCTTTGATTGCATATAATTCCCATAACAACAGCACTCAGCACGTGGTGCCGGCATGTGTGGGGTGAAATGATTTATTTATTTATCATTCGTCAAACATTCACTTCTCCAGGTTTGTCGCATTCATCTGCCAGCAGCGCCCGCTTTTCAAACAGCACCGCTCTTGACCTAGAAATTAAATTTCATTCCAAAAATTGCTGAATGGTGTTTTTTTTCTGTCTTTTTACAGCACTCTGCAAATCTAATTATGATGCTTTTTAGAGTGAAATGGTGTTTTTTTATTGATGATTTTTTGTGCTTTTATCAGAGGGGAAACAAAAAATAAAACAGAAAAGTGATGTTAATTAATAGAGCTATAAACCTCCCCAAGGCAACACAGTGGAAAGAAAAAGTGAACTCTGCTTTATTAGGCGACACCCCAGCGTCTTTAAAATTCAACTGACACGTCTCTTCGTTTCAGCTGAAAGAGAGAGAGAGAGAAGAAAACCCACTGAAGGTCAAAGGCAATGGCGTATTTGTTGTGTGTGCTCATTGTGTTCGTTTGCACGCTTGTAGCCCTCCTCCTCCTCCTCCTCCTCTTCGTCTGTGGCTGCCCCCAGGCTGCTGAACCTCCACCACCGGCAGCAGGAGTTGGGCAACAAAAGGCCCCACTTTTAAATGTTGCCCTTTTCCTTTTTCTCTCTAAATGGAAACTAATCACTGAGGTGTTAAAACTGCCAGAGGCCCCGTCCCAAATGGCAGGGGTTTATACTGTCATTAGTGCCCTGATGACATAGACACCAGTGCACTTTTGCTTAAATGAGCATCGACTTTGGGCCGTTTCCACTCATTAAAATGAGCACAAGCAGTCGCTCACCACAGGTAAGCAGTGCCAGTTTTATTAGGGACCACGGCTTGATAGACAATTACAAAACAAATGCCAACTGTTGAGGTCTAATATCTAAACATGGGATTCATCACTGTGCTTTATGTAACTACTGTTCATTTAACAGGAATTATCAGCTTGGCAGGCCTTGATAAGTGTATCATGTCAAAAAACAATCATAATATAGGAAATATAACCTCATATGAACAATAACACGCATCATATGCCATGTCATTGTTTATCTAAAGATTCACAGTTTTGGATGTTGCCACCAAACATAATCATAATCCACTCTCCTGTTTTCTGATGCTGTACAGGTTTTTTATATTTCTTTGTATCTAGATGTGTAAAATGATCATGGGTGGAGTTACATTAGTGGAGGTGTGGCTAAGTCCCCTTATTATGCAATAAGGGGAGCCCAATTCTGTCGTTAAATATCATATTTTCAGACCCAGACAGCTTAAAGTTTATGGGTTGGGTGGCACTCCATGTACCCAAGTATAGGTGTATGAACACTGAAAGTCTGATGTTTACATAATATGCCCCATTTAACAAAAATGAAGCCAAAATGGAGATGACGTGTGAACAACTAAACACACCCCATTAATCAGTAGCTTATAGAACCACCTTTAGCAGCAATACATTGAAGTAATCATTTTAAGCACTTTATTAGTCTCACATTGTTCTGGAGGATCTTTGGTCCACTCTTCTTTACAACATTGCTTCAGTTCATTAAGCTTGGTGGGCATTTGTTTATGCACTCTTTTAAGCCCCTGTTAGAGCAGTTCAGTTGTGTTGAGGTCTAGACTTGGGTCATTGAAACCTTATTTTTTTCTTTTTCAGTCATTTTGTTGTAGATTGGCTGGTGTGCTTGGGATTATTTTCCTGTTGCATGACCCAGTGTCAACCTAGCTTTAGCTGTCAGATAGATGGACTCACATTTAACTCTTGAATTTAACTCCCAAATACTTTCATATACAGAAGAGTTCATGGATGAGTCAATGACTGCAAGTTGCCCAAGTATTGTGGCTGAAAACAAGCCCAAATCATTACCCATCCACCACCATGCTTGACAGTTGGTATGTGTTTGTGCTGATATGCTGTGTTTGTTTTTTCGTCAAACGTGGCACTATGCATAATTCAAAGAAGGTGTTTTACACACGACTGGTTGATGAATTAGACACAGAGTTTGCATGAAGCTAGGTTAGCCTCTACATATGTCTTGTGATATTGACTGCAATGTTTTTAACATAATACAGCCCAGTTTAATTTCTGGTTCCTTTTGGTACTTAAATATAGGTACAACAGAAGAAAACATTATGATGCCTTAAATCACACTGACTAGTCTGTGAGACCTTATCTAAATCTGGATGTTTTTAGCGAATTTTTGGTGATGGGGTTTTACTGAAACAGCTGGATAGTTTTAGGTGACTATTGAGTTATGTTGTTTTTTTAGAAATACTGGACTCCAGGCATGTCTTGGCTGTTTGAATACATGTGAGGTAAGTGTATATACAGTATAAATATAATGGTCTTCACCATTCCTTTAACAACATAATTCCCTTTTGGCCACTTTTCCCAAAGACCTCCCGAGTAAAGTGAGGTACTACAACAAAGACTGTCCAGTTAAAACCTGTTTGGAGTCCAGGTTTTACTTTTTATTTTACAACTGGAGGTGTGAGGGTTTCTTACAAGCACTAGAACTCAATAGTCACCTGAAATAACCCAGCTGTTCCTGTAAAAATACATCACCAAAGCTTTTCAAATTACACCCAGTTATGAATTAAGACTGTTCAATGTGATTTAGGACACATAATTGTTTTCTTCTGCTGCACCTACAGTTAAGTATCAGTAGGAACCATTAAGTATTTTATAAGAGGAAGTAACATTGTAAGTTCTGGGTAATTACACAGCAAATTAGGAGTTACATTCTAAAACTGGGCTGTATTATAAAGGGTTGATTTTTTTAAATAAATAGGGCAAAAGGGTATGAATAGTAGGGCTGTGTATTAGCAAGATCAGAAACAATTGGAGGGAATATGATTATGGCTGTGATGATTACCACTATATGTGATGTCTACTGTGATGTTGCCGTCATCACTGCAAGCATCCTCTCACATGAACAAGGCTAAAAATGCCAAAACTAAATGACATTTACTGCAAGAACCTCATCCAAACATGGAATGAATGGGGCCATAGGGATACCCTCTGCTCAAAACCACGCCCCCTTGCAACATATTTCCATACTGGAAGTTTTGTTTTTTTATTACATCTATTTTTTATTACATCTTTTAGCAGAACATTAGTTTGCCAAATTCTCATGTTAACAGGCCACCTTTACACTACTTTTTGTATGTGGAACTGGAAGAATCTAATGCCTGAAGTTAGATTATCAGACTGCCATCTAGTGGTTGGGGGTTTACACACAACACACAATGAACATCAACTACTACATCAACTATTCATTAAAAATCCATCAATATCACAGAATATAACATTGCGATACTCCAGTGTATCGATACTTCCTTACACCACTAAAGGAATAACCAGTGCAGATATCCTCATCCAGCAGGAGAACAAGCCTTCTTTCATGGACCTGCTTAACTCAGAGAGTCCAGGAAAGGACAGAGTCCCTCCTGACCACTTTTAAATATTCAGCAGGATATCAGGGGAGCGGAAGCCAGAGTGTTACGCCTCCCCTCTCTCGGTTCATGAATATTTAGCACTAGAACATGACAGGGTGTTGTAGAACAGCGTTTGTTTCTGACAGCTCACGAGCAGCCCATCTGTGGTTCTGCTTGGGTGACATGGAGGACTTATGGAGGTTACCCGGGATAGTGCTCCACTGATAGGAATCCAGCACAAGACTTGCGATGCCATCATAAATGTTTACGGTTTGTTTTAAAAGACCCTTAAAGCACTTCAAACGGGCAGTAAACCTGGTTGCTTTGGCAGGTTAATGACTGACTGCCTTTGATTGGTTAATGACGTGGTTGGCGGAGGAGGATGGCAGAGTGGGGATGGGATTTAGAAGCACTGGAATGGCAGTAGATGGAGGTCTGCTTTTCCTGGTGTTTCTGAAGCCTTCACGAGAGCGAGAAAAGAGAGTGTAGATGTGACATCTCCATGTGCTTCATCTCGGGGTTATTTGGAGTGCACACGGCTGGATGACAAAAGAGAGAGACGCAGAGATAGAGAACATTAATCACTCCAACTGGAATACATTACCCTCCTCATACTCCCCCAGAAAGACCCACTTCTGTAAGCCCCTCAAAGCTTGTGATGTACACTATCTCACTGCTTCACTGTTATCACACTCAGGGATGGGTTAAGTGCATTCTGCACACTGGAAACAGACCACGACTCTGGCCATTAGTCACCCTGGTTTCATTTATCACTTTGGTGTGGAGTGATTCTCGCCATGTTCGGTGGAGTCCTGTCCTGAGACATTGTTGATAAGCAGATCACGCTGGCACCACATAGCAATGTTTTTATTAAACAGGTGCTCTAAGTGGATTTCTCGGGGAGGCACGGTGGCTTGGTGGTTAACACATTCGCTTCTCAATGCTGAGGTTTGGGGTGCGAGAAGCATTTGAACCATTTAACTGTCATATAGTGGAACCTCAGTTATCATTTGCCCTGGTTATCGTATTACTGTCAACTTGTTTTGGAGAAATTTTGTCCCAGTTATATTTAATCCGCCGGATTTTCATCAGTGTGCCCACATGAGACTGCTAATTTTGTGAAAACACAGCATCCACCCACGTGTTTGTCATTCATTCTGGCTTTGTTTGTCATTGTTTCTCTGACTTTTTTTTTTATCATTGTTTCTCTGGCTTTGTTTGTCATTGTTTCTTTGGCTTTGTTTCTCATTGTTTCTCTGGCTTTGTTTCTCATTGTTTCTCTGGCTTTGTTCCTCATTGTTTCTCTGGCTTTGTTTCTCATTGTTTCTCTGGCTTTGTTTCTCATTGTTTCTCTGACTTTTTTTTATCATTGTTTCTCTGGCTTTGTTTCTCATTGTTTCTCTGGCTTTGTTTCTCATTGTTTCTCTGGCTTTGTTTCTCATTGTTTCTCTGACTTTGTATCTTGTTGTTTCTCTGTCTTTGTTTCTCATTATTTTTCTGGCTTTGTTTCTGTTATTTCTCTGGCTTTGCTTCTCGTTGTTTCTCTGGCTTTGTTTCTCATTGTTTCTCTGGCTTTGCTTCTTGTTGTTTCTCTGGCTTTGTTTCTCATTGTTTCTCTGGCTTTGTTTCTGTTGTTTCTCTGACTTTGTTTCTTGTTGTTTCTCTGGCTTTGTTTCCCATTGTTTTTCTAGCTGTGTTTCTCATTGTTTCTCTGGCTTTGTTTCTGTTGTTTCTCTGGCTTTGTTTCTCATTGTTTCTCTGGCTTTGTTTCTCATTGTTTCTCTGGCTTTGTTCCTCATTGTTTCTCTGGCTTTGTTTCTCATTGTTTCTCTGGCTTTATTTCTCATTGTTTCTCTGACTTTGTATCTTGTTGTTTCTCTGTCTTTGTTTATCATTATTTTTCTGGCTTTGTTTCTGTTATTTCTCTGGCTTTGCTTCTCGTTGTTTCTCTGGCTTTGTTTGTCATTGTTTCTCTGGCTTTGCTTCCTGTTGTTTCTCTGGCTTTTTTTCTCATTGTTTCTCTGGCTTTGTTTCTGTTGTTTCTCTGGCTTTGTTTCTTGTTGTTTCTCTGGCTTTGTTTCTCGTTTCTCTGGCTTTGTTTCCCATTGTTTTTCTAGCTGTGTTTCTCATTGTTTCTCTGGCTTTGTTTCTGTTGTTTCTCTGGCTTTGTTTCTCATTGTTTCTCTGGCTTTGTTTCTGTTGTTTCTCTGGCTTTGTTTCTCGTTTCTCTGGCTTTGTTTCTTGTTGTTTCTCTGACTTTGTTTCTCGTTTCTCTGGCTTTGTTTCCCATTGTTTTTCTAGCTTTGTTTCCCATTGTTTCTCTGGGTTTGCTTCTTGTTGTTTCTCTGGGTTTGCTTCTTGTTGTTTATCTGGCTTTGTTTCTCATTGTTTCTCTGGCTTTGTTTCCTGTAGTTTCTCTGGCTTTGTTTCTCATTGTTTCTCTGGCTTTGTTTCTTGTAGTTTCTCTGACTTTGTTTCTCATTGTTTCTCTGGCTTTGTTTCTTGTAGTTTCTCTGGCTTTGTTTCTCATTGTTTCTCTGGCTTTGTTTCTTGTTGTTCCTCTGGCTTTGCTTCTCGTTTCTCTGGCTTTGTTTCTTGTTGTTTCTCTTGCTTTGTTTCTCATTGTTTCTCTGGCTTTGTTTCTTGTTGTTTCTCTGGCTTTGCTTCTCATTGTTTCTCAAGAACCACAGAGCATAAACCTGTAAGAGTGATGTTAAGTGTGGTCTGTGAGGCCATAAAATATGTTGCAACAGTTACTTCTTCATTGTGGCTATATAGCAGTGGTCATGTTTAACTTGAACTATTTGATACACTGCCTTCTGAATTCTGATGGTACTGCTCCATTTCTGTATCCATATTTAACATTGGGCATAAATGAACTTTAACTGATCCATTAGTTGGTAATTTTCAATGAAGATGAGGTGAGTTACCTTTCTTTAAATAAAATACATTATACTAAAGATGGAGAGGCAAATGAAAGGTGTTGTATTGAATTCAATAATATTGGTCTTCATTGTTGTCATTGTTTTTCTATTCTTCTTCTTCTTCTTCCATGATATCTATGCCATTCATAGGACACAGTCTATAGATTATCTTAGAATGTAACATAGGCTACAGTGAGTGGTTGCTTTCAAACAAAAAAACCTGACACTAATGTCTGGCCTCACTTATCAAAAAATATGCTCTGTGGTCCACACTTCAGACGTTCTCAACAGTCTCTTGCCATTAGTTCTTGAGGTCTCCTGCAGCCTGGGCCAAGACAGACGGTCCTGCTTGTCATGTGAACCTCCAGACCAAAGCTGTGACAAATCAGAAGTCTCCTATGTTCATGTAAGCCCAAATGTACACATTTATAATTACTGCTGCTCTGGATCACGGGCAAGGCGTAGGACGCTGTCAATTTTTTCCTCAAATCAATGCACTGCAATGTCCTCAAAACCTGTCAGCTTCGTTTAAAGAGCTTTTCTTGCTTTAGCCTGCTGGCATTTTCCTTCAGGTATTTTTAGGCCTATGTGGAGATGTAATGGATGCACACATGGGAGGATTCTGGGCCACTGGCAGTAATCTGTTTATGTGTCCAATGAGGATATTTTACATTTGCTGCATTGAAGCAGTGACATAAATGACAGCATGCTAAACGAAAACAGGTTCAGCTCCTCCATCAAATTCAATGTGACTTTCTGCAGATGGCTGGAGGTCTGATGGTCTTTGAGGGTGCTCAGTAGGGGTTTCCGATATGGCAAAAAAAAAAAGTCATGATACTTAAGAATACTTTCTGTAGTGGTTCCTCTGATCATGGTTCATTCAGTAATGTCTTGTGTATAATTATACAGTAATAATAAAAAACTGCTTGTTTTTTTCTGGGCCCAGTACTGGATTTATCCAGCATATGCTGAGAACTGCACATTGTGAAGAGATTTGATGGTTCAGTATAATCAAATTGGCCACCCCTAGTCACCATGGTCAAAACAATTAACCCTCTCAAGTCAGCTTTCCTGTCAGCAGGGACAAAACTTCTGCGAAATTCTGAAATTCTGCAAAAACACTTTTTATTTTATTGATTTTATCCTCAAAACAAAACATAAAAGGGGCTAAAAGGGTCTAAAATATATATATATATATATATATATATATATATATATATATATATATATATATATATATATATATTGCTTGAATCAAAATATATTTTTAAATATTTGTGAGAGGAACTTAAATAAGCAGAGACACATCTGTAAGAGCGAGTCAGACTGTTGTGCATATTTTCAGTGCAATCTGTTATGATAATGTCATGGTAATTCCAGAAATTCTATGGGTGGATTACCGGCTGTTGAATGTGTGGAATGTGAATGTGAACAAAGCTCCCACCTGAATTGAACATGAGCAAAAGTCCTTTCAGCTCACACCTATCTCATAAATATTCAAACTATGAGCCACTGAATGACTGAAACACGTCACCTCACATTAGTTAAGCTTTAGAAATAAAATCACATACAATGTCTAAAAACTGTAATGAGCAGTGTGTAGCCAACACCTCTGTTTATTCAGTTCTGAGCTCAAAAGTCTTGACTAGAAATGTTTAGTGTTTATTCACAATATATCAGCACATCTGAAAACAGGTTTTTGGAAAGTCTAAGTTTAGAGCAGATTTAATCAGTATATAGATTTATGAGACTCTTACTGTTCTGACACTGTTGCTGCTGAGTTTGTGCTGAACAAAAGCCTGTGTAACACTTTGGGGAAAATAATTTTAGATGGGTGTAATTTGTAAAAAGGTTAAGCCATGTCAGACAACATCAGAGTGTCTGAAACACCCTCAGACTCCAGAGGATTAATGCATGTGAATCATGTATCATAATGGTGATATTCTACCAATCTTTGAACATAGAGTTCATTTTACACTTGGCTTGCATCATCAAACTGACCTTTTTTTTTTTATTCCAGCGCTATTTTAGACTAAATTTATGGCTCTTGATTTTCTCCAGCCATCCACAGAGAAACGCTTTAGAATTCGCAGCACCTCTGCAGGTTAATGACTGCCATGAACTGCCATTAATAGCAATAACATTCCCCACACATGGAAAGAATACAGCAGTCCTAAATGATTGGCAAGGGCAATGGGATGTAGTAATCCAACATGATGTAAGGGCCAAGGATTTAGAGAATAAGTTACAGTGAGCTTTGGAATAGTAATCTGTAGGAAAAGCAATCTGTCCATCAGCATGGGCCGAGGCTCCGTCCACACAATGTTGTCAGATGCAGCCAATCATCTGAAGCGGAATTTTTACATTGGGGAGGGAGTCAAGGAGAACTAGGCCTGCAATTACCATTCCGTCGTCCCCTTGTGAGGCTTATTCAGAATAAATAATTAAGCTTTTCTGTGAAATAAAACAGTAAGCCATTAAAAATGCTGTTAAAGAGGCAGCAGGATTGAATGGGGGCATTGGCCTTGAGACAAACATAAATTAGAGAGTAGCCAAGGATGTCTTCATCGTCAGGAGATTTTGTGTGGTTTGTGTGTGTGGCCATTGAGCTCTTATTGAAGACCAGATGTTTCCAGGATTTTTGAGGGAATGAATATTCTTGACGTTTTGAGGACGTTCGGATTCACTTTTATTGGAAGTAAAAAATGAGGCAGTTTAATTCACTTAAGTTTACAGTTCTCAGTTGAGTTAATTTTGTTTTGTGGTGATATTTAAATTGTGTAATTTGCTTAATTATGTACTAGTAGTTTGAATCACAAATTTAATTTTATTCCCATGTCAAATCTTTTATTCAATGATCCAATCACTTCTGATTTGTCTCAGAGTTTGGCACAAGATTCAAGCGCTGATGCAGTTCAATACTGGTTCGGTTTGATTCTGGTTCAGTTTGATTACATTTACATTATACATTACAATATAATTATATTATTATTATATTACAGTGACATTATCATTTGAGAGTATTTCTGCGATAGCTGGGTGATATGGTAAAAAAAAAATTATCATGATACATTTTTCTATATTGATCAATCTTGATAATTATCACGATATTAAATTTTCTAACACTATCATAGTTTTAAAATAACATATTTCTAAAAACATCAGACTAAATACATGAAATTGTACTATTTAAAATATTAAAATATTTATTACCAGAACATAATATACAGGAATATACACAGAATGCAAATTACTCAAATACAGTTAAAGTTCACTGGAACTAAACTTAGTAAATTTACATTTTGATTCCCCTGCTCAGAAGAGGTAAAACTTCTAACCTAAAAATATCTAATTAACATTTTTTTTTCTTTAAAATAACAAAATATACTACACTGTTGTGTGTCCTGCAAAGAATTAGAAAATATAACAATACAAAATAAATAATTAACAAGATAAAAAACACACATTTCTCTTGCAAAGCTCTAAACCTTTAGAACTGTTAATGTACTGTAATGAACATATGAGCAAGCCTTTGACCTCTGATGTATTTCCTGTTGTAATTATGCAGCCAGCAGAAAAGAGATGTGAGCACAGACGAGAAGCGCATGCACAGCGGCGTGAAGCGCACAGTGACTCCTGTGCAGCTGTGCAAAGACACAGATATCGTCTCTCAGCTCGAGTTGTCCTTGTTTGTTTGTTTTACTGCTCACCTCATAGCTGTTTCTGCTCGTTGCTCGTGCACGTGCTCAGTTTAACCCGGTTTTGCACTCTCAGGCTCTCCTACATCAGAGCATACAGTTCAGTGTGCTGCGTGATTAGAATGTAACTGGTGGTGGCGCTGGTAAGGAGCTAACTCACTGTCAATGGAAATGAATGTTAATGCTTATTGAATTCTATTGTCCCGGCTTATCATCGTCATCGAGGGAAAAATTATCGCGAAACAAATCAATATCGTTTTTATTGCCCAGCACTAATTTCTGCACAACTAAAAGCTCCACGTTCAGCACACATTTCTTTACCTGAGTCAGAAATCATTACACAGAAGATCCCACAAAAGTGTGTGTGTGCGTGTGTGTGTGTCGGCCTTCTCTGTAAGAGCCTGTCAGTGAGAGAAAGCTAAAAGAGAAAGTGTGCGCTCCCTCTTTCTTTCCTCTCCTCTCTGTATTTTTCTTTCTCTCCTTTTTTACTTCAACCCTTTTTCATCTCTGACACGTTTAGCTGTTTTGAATGATGTTCCAGTTGGCCGGTGTGTGTGGGGGGGTCTTACTGCAGCAGACTCTGGGAATACACAGCTACATCATGCTGTCAGCAGGCAGGAGTGTGTGGTAGCGTATTTCACAGGGTGCCCCGCACTGCCAAAATCAACCAGGCCGCTTCCTCTTCCTGTGAAAAACACACCCCCGTTCCCCCTCCCTCTGCTCTGCCACATCACTCCACACGCTCCTACATCATCATCATCATCAGGCCCCCCTAAACTTGGCTTTTAGTGCCTAGCGCTAACCCCAGAGTCTCCATAAATCTCTCCGGCCGAGCGAGACGGCCTGGCTGAAGCATGTAGAATGTAGCGCGGGCTGATTTGCTGTTTGACTTTTCCAGGCAGCTCCTAAAGTGATGGTGCTGAGTGCTATATGGTCCACACCAGTATAACACTATTCATTTCACATAATGATGGGAATTCTGGCATGAAATGCTGTTTACTGATGGTTGCCAATTGTTGTTTATGCAAAAGAGCAGCTCTAAAACCCTCATATCACAGTTACTGTCATACAAACATGAATATTGTGAAAAAGTTTAATTTAATTTTAAAAAGTTATGTTTATATTCATTACATGTAAAGTAACATATTTCAATTATTTTTCTGTTTTAATGATGATCAGTGTGGTTTACAGCTGATGAGCTGGTCGGTCAGTCACAGTAATATGATGGTCAGTAGTTGTTGACACTGTGAGCAGCTGCTGTAAAAGTAAACCAGCATCTCCATAAAGCTGGTCAGCAGATGGAAGCATGAAGTGCTCTAAAATCTGCTGCTAGATGCTGTGTTGACTTTGGACTAAACACAGTGGAGCAACAGCAGCAGATGACATGACACCTCAAAGCATCACAGACTGCAGAAACTGCACACTGGACTTCAGACACTTGGATTGTGTGTCTCTCCACTCTTCCTCCAGACTCTAGCAGCTGATTTACTAATGACATGTAAAAGTGACTTTCATCTGAAAAGAGGACTTTGTACTGAGTAACAGTCCAGTTCTGGTTCTGCTCAGTCCAGGTAAGACACTTCTGATGTTGTCTCTGGTTCAGGAGTGTTGATATTAGTGACAGTTGTAGCTCTGAGAGATTCACTATTTATACTGTTTATAGTCATTTACTCAAACTCACCATTATCTTCATCTGAGAGTCTGGATTTATGATTTTCATGATCTATAAGCCAAACTGATCAACATTAAAACAATAAAAGGCTTAAAATATGTCACGTTATGTGTAATTTTTATGTTTTTGTAATGGTACATCAAGTATGACTGTATTGCAGTCAGTCCTGCCCAGCTCTACTGTCAGATTTTGAGGTGGATATGCTGTTTGACTTTTTCTGAGCAGCCCCTAAAGTCATGCTGTCAGGGTTTGGGCCGGTGCCACCTCGTTCCTGCAGCCGTATGCTCAGGCATACGGACTCAATTACCATACAAAGCCATTCTGTAATGTGGCGGTCATGTGCGCTCCACCTAATTGACCCTCATTGTGCTGAAAGATGTCCCGGACTGCCGGGGGCACCTTCCCTCCAGCAGTGGTGCGTTACTCACTCACTCATCATTCCAACCGCACAACCACTGCCCTTCACTTTGACATATGGCAGAGTAACACCGTTGTCATATAAACATGACTATTTGCTACTAGGGAAAGGCTTCTGTGAAAGGGGGATTTCCCACAGGATCCTAATGTTACACAGACTATGATAAACGTTCTGGAAGTGATGGAACTACCCTTGAGGCATGTTAACCTAGTCTAGAGTTCTGCTATTTAAATGTAGCCACAGGTTCTTGTAACACTGTAACACATTAAATCTCACATTAACTACATAACATGTACATAAACATGGTTAATGATATTTATGATATATAGTAACAGTCTATCAGTGTGTATTGATGCATTTTGACTTCATAGAAATAGAAATTTGATCATTTCACACCAACTAAGGATAGAAAACTGTTTTTTGTCATTAGTCTATTCTAAAGTGCCTGATGATAACTAAAATGAATGATAACTGAAGTAATATTTCCCATAAGAAATAATGTAAAACCAATTAATCTGTTCCAGACACTCCAATATATTAACAAAAATACACTTTATATAGAAGAACTATAGATTTAGAAAACAATGAGAAATAAATACAAAACACTAATTAAATGCTTTTTTGGAGTGTGCCAGTGTGGGCCAGCCAGCAGCCTTTGTTTTGTACACCCGTTCTCGGGGTTCTGTATTTGTTTCCACGCAGTAGCGCTGCACGCCGTCGCTGCCGAGAAACAATGAGAAACAAAGGAAAAATTAATTGTGAGTGATGAACGTGTGGGTGCTTTGTTTTCGCAAAATTAGCAGCGAGTCACCTGAGCATGCTGATGAAAACTGGGCAGATGAATGATAACTGAGACAATATTTCCCTGGAAAAAGTCTATGATAACCGAATTGTGTGATAACCAGGGCAAATTAGACTCTTCCACTCCAACAGAAACATATGTAAGGAAGCACCACTGATGCACAATTTTCCTAAAATTGCATCACAATATCACCTTACTTATAGTGTCATAATATACTTAGTCATAACATGTGCATCGTGAAATGTATTGTAGCCCTAATATCGTCTGCAGACCCCAATATTGAACCAAATCAGATTTTGAGGTACTGTCAGATCACTGGCTAAAGAATTTACTAAATGCTAAAGCGTTTGGTTGAATATGCATGAAATAAGATTATTTAAATCACCAATATATCTTCTATTTTACGTATACAAACAGACATGCGATGGACTGAAAGTTTCAAGTCTGCACTAGAGTTGCACGAAGAATTGAAAATATCAAAACGTTTTAGTACACAAATTTTGCAAACAATACTTTCTAATACAAATATGCACCAGTTTAACAGTGTATTTCACTTAAAAATGAAGAATTTTGAACTACACTACCAGTCAAGAAACAACAACAAGATGGTCAGCTTGAAAACATGGAGTGGAGCACAGTCTCCAGACTTAAACCCCATCCAGCTGATTTGGGATGAAGTGAAAAGCAAAGCAAACCTACAAGAGCCAACATGTATGTGACGTTCTGCAGCAGATTAGTGAAGAACTGTCTGAAGAATGTTTGATGTCTATTGTAGAAAGAATGTCACGAGTGTGTTCAGCTGTTATATCTGACAAAGGTGCTGCTTTGTGTCCAAAGTTTAGACACATTTTGTTTATAAACTGATTCACTGAGTTCTTATTTAAGTCCTATACTTTAATTTCAGACTCAATGAGACATTAAACTCAATAATTTTACATACACAACTGGACAAATTGGAATGTTCAAAAACCTTTGACTAGTGTATATGGATTATATAAAAAATAAAGAACAGACATGTTAGTTCAGCTGTAAAAATGTATACTTGTGTCATTAGACGTTAAGGACAGTGATGAGCATTTTATCAATGATAAATTGTTAATTAATGGCTATAATTTATAGTATTTATTAAGTACTGATTATCTTACTACACTTGATGTTAGTACCAAAGTTAAGATCCGTAGTCTGCACTTTTGACTTGTTTTAATGAGATACAGATGAAGACTGTATCTCCTAAGAGTTAAAGTAACTTCTTCACAGTCACATGTAACATATTATTTTGAGCATCTTGAGATGTCCAGGTGTAAGCGTGAGGTTATGTTAGCAGAGCTGCTTTGGTTTGAGTTGGAGCGGTAGCATTTTGCTCACGGCTGCAGGCCCTCTTTACTGAACATGGGAACGGAGCTGCGGTGCGTTTGATGTGGAACCGTTTCTGGGTGTGAGGATTTGTTCCAGACACAAAACCTTGGGCACGTTTCGCTTCAAGCTGTCGTGTTTTCCCTTTGACAGGAAAGAGCACGCCGATCTTCTGTGCAGACCACTTTAGAACTTTATATTAAAGAGGCTTTTGTTCTCGTCAACCTCAGGAGGCTTATGGAACTGGCTCGATTATGAGATGTTGACGATTCATTGCTGTCAAAATAATGAATGAATGAACGTTACACTTATATAGCACCTTTCTAGATACCTAAGGATGCTTTACAATCAACACGCTCCATGTACACACACTCAACCACACACACCAGTGAGAAGCGGCAGCCAATCGCGCACAGCGTACTCTCAACTGGAAGCGACCGTCCACCTGGAGGACTGCATCGAGCACTAGGGGGATCACCCAGGACAGAGTGCCAACCATATCTGGGCAAACATACATACACACACAGACATACACATTCATACACACACCAGGGTAATTTTAGAGTATGCAATCCACCTGACCTCCATGTTTTTGGACTGCGGGAGGAAACCGGAGTCCCCGGAGGAAACCCACGCAGACACGGGGAGAACATGGAAACTCCGCTCAGATGTGGACTCGAACCCAAGACCTCAGCGCTGAGAGGCGAACGTGCTAACCACTAAGCCACCGTGATGCCCACATAATGAATGAACAAGCCTACATAAACTGGCCAGCGGTTTCTGAAAGGTAGAGAGACTATCATGTTGAGCACTCTCTCTCCATGGCTGCTCCTGCATCTTATCCATCAATACTCAGGAGCTCTTAACTGACTGCAAACACACCTCAGGCTCAGATAAACAAACATTACTGACCTCTGAGCTTTAATAACACAAACACTAAGAATGTTTCTTCAGTGGTTAGCGATTAATCGACTAGTCTAAAGTCACCCAATGAACTGAGCAGGTGTTACATGACAGAGAACACTCTCTTTCCACAGCTACCGCTGCGACCGCTCAACAACACTTTTGGAAATGTAGTCCAGCTGTTCTGCTTACTCAGTATCTCCAAACTGACCGCACACAGCTCCAGCTCAAATAAACAAACATTACTGGCTGCTGAGCTCTAATCCTTTAATAACGCCAGCAGAACTTTTTTACACCTACCGGCCTTCAGTCCTCATCCACGAAACGACAAGCAGAAGCAATTTGTGTCCAGTACAGGAGCTGTTAGTGGTCGATGAACATTTAAAGGCTAACTGATAACAGTCTGAGTCATCGGCAGCTCCCCTGAGACGTTGATGATTGCCACAAATACATTTCCTAGAATAAGCCTCGAGCAGGTTTACTATAAATATTCTCAAATATGTTCTTTACCAATTGGCAAGGAAACCCTTAATGATGCCCAGAAAACTGTGGGCTCTACTGTGGGAATCTGAGAAAATTGAGCAGAGTGGATCCACTTTTCACAAAACAACTGTCAGTCAACCTCTCTCCACCTTTTTTTTCTTCCACAGTGATGTGTTTGTCCTCTCCTGCTATCAGTCCACCCACATATCCACCCCAACCCGTCTCTGAAGAGACTTCTCCTTGATTCTGACCTTTACCCACAAAACTCTAGAATATTGTTTTCTTACCAGATCCTAACATCATTGAATCAAAACAGTGATTTGGCAAACATTCAGGTTCTCACTTACCCCAGATGTACTTCATCATCCAAGACATGTTTGGAGTCGTTCTTTAGTTTAGAACTGGAGCTTCAAAACGAATGTTGCCTCAATGGTCCTGTAATAGCCCAGTGGTTTCTGTAAAAACATCCCTGTTCTCACCACCATCACAAACATCTTAATGAAGGTCTAGGACTAGTCAATGGTTTAGGACACAGTATGGCTGCCAACGTTAGCCTTATTGCTCCTGCAGTCGTGCCTGATGATGCCTTTTTGAATATTATAGCCAGGTTTGCGGAAAAGAGTCTATCACAAAGTCCAGGGTACCAGATCTGATTTAGCTTGTACACTATGTGTCCACAAGTTTGTGGACAACCCTTGTAATGAATGCATTCTAATGCCAGGTGTGGGCAAGAGGGACATAAACACAACAGCATAGAGCTGTGATGCAGTGGACCTGTGTTCTCTGCTCCATCCAGCACTTTTGGGATGAGTTGGGGACGGTGATGATCATCCAGCATCCTGACCTCACTAACGCTCTTATGGTTGAATGCAATCAAATCCTCACAGCAATGCTAGTAAATCTAGCAGAACAGTAGAGAGTTACTCCAACAAAAGCAGGACTTTTTAATACTTGACATTGTAGTAAAGAATGAATACGTTTGTATTGTGTTTGTGGTATCCTGTGGTTTCCACGCCCTCTACAAATCACTCCCTAAACAAAGCTTCTGCTAATGAGCAGTAAGACGATTTCACACCGCGCTGCTCCTCAAATAACTTTCCCCAGCCATTTTAAAAGTGGGCAGGTTTTTTCTAACAGGTGTCTCTTTTTTGGGTGCTGGAGCGTGGCTGCCAACCAAGCAGTAACCCTTTGGTCTGAAAGGATCCTGTTTCCTATCAATTAATGAGGGCCAGCATCCAGGGGCTCCTTTGTTTATGGCCTTGTGATGAACAGCTGGTCCTTCTAACCTTTATTTGAAATGCAGTGGCTCTCTTAAAGCCCATGCAGTGCTTGCATGTTTCCTGACAGCTCAGTTGAGCATAGAGTATGCTTCCAGCACCCTTCAGCCCTCCACGGAGCTCAGTCACACTCAGAATATTTGCAAATCCTGCTTGACTTTTAGAAGGTGTTGCCAGAAGGGCTCTGAGCTTTGGGCTTTTCAAAGCTCTCGCAGAGCACTGAATATTCAAAATTACCTTCGGAAGCGTGCCGCTCGTCACTTCAGGATACAGCCCTGTTGAAAAGCTTAAGTTAATGCGTCTTCCTGCTCTGGCTGAAGGTGCAGATATGGTTAGGTTCTGCCTCTGCGTGACCTGGGCTCCTCTGAAGTCTAGAGTTGGTTTAATGGGACAGTTATGAAGTAGAGCTAAACGTTCTCCTGTTTTATATCAGTGCTCTAAAGACTTTGAATGAGTTCCAAAGCTACCATAGTAAATGAAATGTTAACAAACACTATTACCATAATAGCTTGTAGCCTAATATGTGTGTGTTTAGTAAAATCAAAGCTCAAATCACTGGACAGTTGTGTTGGTGCACCTGCTCATTGTTTCTTCAGATGATTTTATTTGCATTCATTGGCAAAGGCATGTGAGGTCAGGATGTGGGGTGATCATCATCACCACCTCATTCTCAGCTCAATTCTGGGGCATTTTCTACTAGGGCTGCTAGTACTCTCCAGAGTGCTAGTTGAGGCTTGTCTTGCATGCCTGTACATAGCCCATGCTGCTTCCTTGTTTTGCCTAGCACTACGGTGGCTGAGAAGGCACATCCGCACCTGCAAAAAATTTTTTTTTTTTTGAAAATGAGAAAATTTGGACACATAGTGCAAGTTAAATGATTGCCTGGACAATCTGACAGGCTGAAAACTATGAATGGTTGCCATCACAGCATACTCACCATTATCAGAGACATAATAAGAGGTAATTATAACGGTTGAACAAAATGAATCAGCCCATCATGGCATCTGACATCCTGCCCTTCAACTAAAAGAGCCATTCAGTTTGCTGGTAAAGTCCCTGCCCCTCCACCTCTGTTGTGGAGTTATGTGTAGCCATTTTGACTCCTGTTGACTATGCTTCTCAAGAACATCTTGTCTTCAGTTTGGGTCTTCAGGCTTCTTAACGACTCTGATTGTATCCATCCATCTTGTTGCTGGTCCTCTTCCTCTTCCACCTTCAACTGTTCCAGCATCATTGTCTTCTCAAGTGAACTGGTTCTTCTCATAATGTGTCCAACATAAGAACTTTAGTTTGGTTATCTGGTCTTCTACTGAAAGCTGAGCTTTGATTTGGTTCATGATTCACTTATTGTCCAAGGTTCTCTCAAACATCTCTCTTTTAATTTTAAAGGCACTAGACTAAATTAATGAACATTACTTCAAGGAGTTCTTTGCCTTGTTCCTTACTTTCACATAAGAGGACACTATGGTGGTCGTTATCTCTTACGACTCATCAAAGGGTGACACGTATTGTGACAAGTTTTGTAAATTGTGAAGCATTGACAATACTTAGATTTACTCCAGACAAGTGTGATCTACCTTTCTGGATGTATGAATAAGAGAGAGGTTGCTGCCCATCTGTCCAGTTCTGTACATCCACGAGCAAAACTGTCAGTTTACAACAAATCTCTGAAGTATTGCTTGAATTGTGTGTGATTTTCTTCTCACCAAAGTTCACTGAAGTTCAGCAAAAGTCCTGTTGTTTTGTAGCTCTGCACACTTAAAAACGACTTTACCAGCCTCATAAACATGAAATAAGCACTTAAGTAGAATTTATGTAATAAACACAAATGTTGTTCTTCATGTGTCTAATGTAAATTAATTTAATTCAAGTGAATTCACTCTATTAGGGTTTTTCACTAATTCTTTTTTGTTGAAATTCTATTTTTAATTGAATGTATGTATTTGAATTAGATGAAAAATTGATATATAGCAAATTAAATGCATAAGTTCATATTTAGAGCGTACGCCTGTACTAGTATATTGACCTGTATGTGGACTCTACAAGACCTCAGGAGGTGGTATCTGGCATCAAGATATTAGCTGATTCTTTACATTTAAGAGTTGGTACATAATCACAACAGTTGACTTGGCAAACACCTCACAAGCCTTGATGCATTGGAGATGCTCTGATCTAATCAAATAGCTGTAACTATCTGACCTTGCCAACATGGCTCAGGTCTTCAGGTCCTTTTAAAAATAATAATACAAAATAAATAAATAAAAATATGTAGAAGTTGGGCCTGGTGGTGCCAGTATCTCTGAGGGAAGGAGGAGATGAACTGCAGTGGGATTCCAGAAATGAGACTTTATTACACCAAAATGAACAAGCACTGTGTCTGTGACTATGAAATCAACAAACAAAGATCCATATACATGGCATGGGTGACAAACATGATGCTGATGACATACAATGACTCAGAAAGACTGAAAATGTGAGGGAGCTAAATAGCAGCATATTATTAACATGTAATGAGAGGGCAGGGCTGTACAATGACGTGACGTAACTGGGGATGGAGATATGACGTGAACAAGAGATGTAGAAGATGTTAACAATGAGCACACTGGAGACAAGACGGCACATGGCAAACATAAACAAATGAGGCATGTGGACAGAGGTAGGGCCAAGGACGTGGGAAATGGTGGGAGGGTCACAGGTGGTTAGGGACTCAATCTTGTGACTAAAAGGTCACCAAGTCATGACTGAAGTGCATTTGAGCAAGGCATGTATCCCCAAACTGCTCCCTGGTGTCGGTAGATAGAGGTTCACCATGTGCTTACTGCCTCCTAGTGAGTTCACTAGTCTGTAAATATGTGAGTTTCACTGCACAGATGGGTTAATTGCAGAAATCAAGGATATTGGTCAATGTGTTGTGCACTTTCACTTTCATGCTTGCAAATGTTTCCAGCCCTGTTATCAACAAGGACCGACTGTTGGCTATATTGGCTTTGGGGTATTGTTTGAAACCTCTGGAGGGACCAGTTTGGTCTTCTGTAACCAGGCCAGTTGTTCTCCATTGCATCTACAACTGTTATTTTGAATTCCAGTCATGTCAATAGACATAGCTCATGGTTTCCTATCTTCCTTCCATAAATCAGATGTGGTCCCGCAACTACAAGCAGTAACAAATCAGTTGATGCATAACCTCATTACTTTCTGTGCTTTACAATTCAGCACATGTCTGCAGTCAAGGGCATTATGACACTCACTGTACTTCACTTTTAATTACTATTATCATTATGACATGTAATTATCATCTCACTCAGCAGTTGAAGGCATGACTCTGCACTGCCTAGCAGTACACCGGCTCTGGTTTGCTGCTCTAATTATAAGCAGACCTGAGCTATGTGATAACATGAAACGTTCTATGCGTAGACTGACATGTCGCTGAGATGCCTCATGCCTCTAAAAATACTCTGGCTACAGTTAATTGGAAGTTATGGTTACCCTCGGCTACAAATATGCCAAAACCCCCTCACCAGAACTCAACAGAAAGAGATTTTTTTAATGTCTCACCATGAACGTGGTCCGAACTGCGGCTGGTTCCAAAGCACATTTCCGATGTTCAAACATCTCAGTGTATGATTAATGAACATTCCTTAAATGATTCAGTTTTTCCAGTGGCAAAGACCATTAAGTCTAGTAATTACATCAGTCTCAAGTTAAAACTGCAACCTTATCCTCTAGAGCTTATAAAAGGAGATCAAAACAGCTGCTAAAAAGCCACTTTCTACAGTTTTATCAAACGTCCTCGTCTAAGTCCTTGTAAAGTCCAGCAGATTGGCTTTGATGTAATTAGCAGAAAAACTTAATTAAGGCAACTGTGAATTATTATGGATTAATCATGCTGGTTTTTCATAACAGACAAGCCACAAATGGATCAGCCATAACATTATAACCAACTTGCTAATATGGTTAATATCCCGGCGGTGCTTCCAAAATAGTGCTGACCTACCAATGCATTGATCAACCAGCAATTCTCACAGATGATCTGGAGAATTTGAAGGCCACTATTGGTATATATTCTCCGTTGATGACTTGAAAGCATCTCACAAGCTTGATGCTCTGCCTCAATTGTCGCTGTAACTATGGCCTTTTCAAAGTGACTCAGGTCAGTGTATTGTTAAATACACTGTATATCCAAAGGTATGTGTACACCTCTTATAATGAAAGCTTTCAGCTACTAATTTGATGCACACACAACTTGTCTAGGCCCTGTATAGAAGTACTGCCAATAGAATAAGACTCTCTGTAGCAGATTTGAAACTATTGGCACCATGTCTAATGCCAGGTGTGGGCTAGAAGGGTATAAAGACCTCCAGCATTGAGCTGTGGAGCTGTGTTCTCTAGAATGATGGTGCTCCATCCAGTACTTTTGGGAGGAGTTGGGGATGAGGTGTGGTGGTGATTATCCAACATCCTCATCTCACTAGTGCTTGTGTCACTGACAACTACTCCAATAATAGCAGGATAAGCTCATTTTTTCAACAGTTTTTAGAAGAAACAAGCAGTTGTTACAATACTTTTCATACAGTGTACCTCACATCTCATGTGCACTATTGTTATGAGATAAACAATGTTATTGCATCATCTGTGAGTGGTTGTGGTTGATTGATCTTGAATGAAACACACCCACATTCTAGATTCTGAGGAAGCATGCCATGACAAACAAGAGAATGTGTTCCTTTTGACCCCAATTACTGGAGGTGTACTGTTACACCAGATAATCCAGAGCAGATACAACAACCTCCATCCAACATTGCAGGTGCTTTACTTCTCCAAGCAAGCAGCGTGATCACAATGCCAGGAGGGTGAAGGTCTTCTGTGCTGATCTTCGCCTTACTGGACCGGATTGAGGATGCTAGAGGAAGTCCACTCAGGTTAACAGGCTTTCTGGTGCTCTGTTCCCTTCCACATGGATTATCATTCCATTCCCTGGTGAATGCCATACTCGTCACTGTGTGGACGAACACAAAAGAAGGCTTGTTTCTCGCACCAGTGGTAGGACATACGTCTCTTTCAGCCACTGATGGATATTTAATGAAAATGTACAGTCAGAGACTATTCCTGGACCCCTTTCAATGGGATCTGTGGTTTTGAGGTTGTGGACTTTGATGAACGTTACCAGCACCTGTGCTGGAAGTCCATTAAGACACATTTACGCTCTTATGACATATATAATTCATGTTGCATACGTTGAAGTTTCCAAGTATATATAGTGCAAAGATTGTGCATAGTGTAGTGATCAGCAAGCATGTGCACATGGGTGGATTGGTGCCTGTAGTATGCTCTCACTTCACTAATCTACAGTGAATTTAATGGGGTTAAATGGGGCTGTAGACTAACTTTGTGCACTGGTTGCACTGATGCTTTTTTTGATTCACTTTTTTTCATAGGTGCACCCGCACAAAAGTTAGGTGCACCCAAATTTTTGACCGCATCACATTTAACACCAGTTTTACAGATTCATTTTTTTATTGCTGTCCATTTAGGCTTTGACTAGTAAATGATTAACTAACAATCTGGTCAACTTAAAGTTCTTTATTTGAAGCAGAATTCTAAGAAAATTAAACGTGTAAGTGTTTTAAAAGCTTCAAACTGAACATGTCATATTTCTGACTGCAGCACATGCATTAAATGTACACACACGTACAGGAATATCTGGACCACAGCCAATCAGAGGTGGGGTATTGCCCTGGACTATCTCTGATTGGTTTAGACCACTATGTAGGAATAATGACTTTCAGAGACTGTTTTTGCCCTGGTATGGCTGGTTATAGAAGCCCGTTTCAGAGAAAAAAGCCACAATTGTGAGATTTAAATTCCCAATTCTGAGAAATAAGGTAACAGCTGCATGATATAAAGTCAGAATTGTGAGAAAAATGCACAATTAGGAGATACAAACTCGCTACAGCATGATAAACTACAGCCAAAAAATCGTATGTGGGGGAAATGGGCTTCCATAGGTGGTCGCACCGGTGAGTTTTTTTAGTCACACTATTAAGAAATTAAGTTGTATGTGTGACCACAGTGGTCATCCTCTTGAGCCCTGTTAGATTACCAGCTGTTAGTCCTTTAATGTATAGTGACCACATATTTGGGTATTGTTCTATATAGAAAAATAAGCAAAATAAGTTTAGGAGATATTTTTAATTGTTGTCCAAAGTTGTGTCTCTATGCTAGTTTTAGTTTGCTAAATGTGATAGAATCCTTTAATCATTTAAACACAATATAAAATATATATTTACACACCTGTAAAAGTAGCGAGGCAGGAGGGGCGAGATGCTTCAGAGGAAACCACTCAATGCAGCAGGACCTGCCAATATTGCCCCCAAGTGTTTTTGTTGTAGATAGTTGTATATGAGCTTCATTTTGACCACCATTTTTTTTTTTTTTTTTTTACATTTATTTCTAGGTTTTTTTGCCAATTTTTATCCCCGTCCCAATGTAGTGGTAGCCAATTAGCCCATCCCCTCCGTTAGGCCTCTCCCCATCATTTTGCACTGTCCCTGACTCTAGGAGGGTGCAGGCAAGCACAAGCCTCCTCTGTTGCGTGTGATGCAGCCACCGCCTCTTTTCAAACCACCGCTGATACACCGTCACTGGAGAGCCTAACGGGCTCGGAGGAAGACACACACGGTCCCCAGCTCCGACTGGACCAATCCGTAGACGCCTGAGCCAGCGGACATTGTAATGTGAGAGTGAGTGATAGAGAGAGAGCGCCATCTACCCACCCAGAGAGAGCACTGCCAATTTTTGCTCTCTTGGGCCCCGACTGTTGATGGCAAACAGCATGACCGGGATTGAAACTCACGGTCCTCGGGTCATAGTGATTTTGACCACCAATTTCAAACTCTCTTAACATTTCACATCTTTAAAATGCTTCATTGAGCATGTTTGTTGTATTTAAATCTTCATGTATGTGTTTGTGTCTGGTATGTTGATACAGTGTCAAAGAGTAAAGTGATTGTCAGGTCATATCGGTGCTCAGGATTCAAGTGTATATACAGCCGAAAAGGTCCAAGACTCGTTGTTGCTGGTGCTGAGTATAAAACATTCCCAGCACAGGTTCATAAAATGCTTTATTTAACCATTATGACTGAACACTGGTTACAGACTGAAAATGTGATGGTATATGAAGCTAATAAAAGCGTATAGACTCATGGACAGACAGTAGCAGTTGATGGTAATAAGAGGTATTGAGTTCCTGTTGTAAAGATCTTCGGCGGAGCTCTGGTACAGTGTAATTCATATCAGGTTGATCTTGACCTCATACACTGTAATTTAATCTGTTATCTTTGCAACCTTAAAAGGCAAAGTGAGAGCAAAAACCAGGGCTGATTGCAATCCCCCATGTCAATCTGGGAATATATCTTTATTGGAAATGTCTCTGGTGGTTATCGCAGTGTTGTACTGCTACTAACCCACATCCTCTACCCCTGAGTAACCTCCCAAGGGTTTCAGGCCTATAGTAGGCTCTTGTCTTTGAGAGATCTTGGCTGAATCTCACAGTCGGAAAAGTCGAACCCGCTATTTCCTGTTCCCTCCGTTTCTGCAGGCCCCTTTTCAGACATAACCGCTCGTTTGGTTTTTACAGCTCTAGACAGTCGGAATAACAGAGCTGATTTAATGCTGCCACTTGTCAGATACGTTGATAATATTTTACGCAGCGGTCTGTTCACTTGTATCCAAAGCAACCATAAAGGACCGGAGCAGGAACGGTATTATTCTGCCGAGTGTGCTGAAATATTCATATCTCATATCTTATTACATTTTCAAAAGAGAAAGATTAACTTCTATATTTCATGTTTGGTCCATCGTCTTCTTTCATTCTCACTCATGCATACTTTAAGGGTTTCTATCCACAGATTATAAAAAGCTCTTTAAGTATGATGTGAAATAAATGCCTCGGTTGTGACTGTTGATGTCCTTGTGGTTGAACTTCTGAATGATCACGCTTGGCACAGTTTTTGTCTTCACTTGGTGGTAACCTTGAACATTTTCTCTTGCCTTCACAGAAACATTAATGGACTCCACAACAGCAACAGCTGAACTGGGCTGGACGGTGTTTCCTGTGTCAGGGTCCAGTGACAACAGTGTAAGTCCATTGCTTTTGTCACATTTTGTTGAACCACAGTTTAATCAAAGTGACGCCTGCCCAACCTCATTCTTAATGACCTACCACCCTGCAGTGTAGTCGATACACTTGTGATACACATACAGTACCAGTCATCCAGACTGTGAGTGAACACATAAGGAATCATGTAGTAAACTTAAAAGTGTTAAACAAACCAAAACATGTTTTAGATTCTTCAAAGTAGACACACAACTGATGTCTCAAACACATTAAGAGGCAAGAAATGCAAGTCATGAGCTCTTGACAAGACACAGCTGTTAACTGAAAGCCATTCCAGGTGACTACCTCATAAAGCTGACTGAGAAAATGCCAAGAAAGCTGAGCAAGAGGTGCCTACTGTGAAGAATGTCAAATATAAACATGTTCTGGTTTGTTTAACACTGTTTTGTTTACTAAATAATTACAGATGTGTTTACTCAGTTTAGATGACTTCAGTATTAATCTACAATGTAGAACATTTTTAAATCATGAAAAAAGACAGAATGTCTAAACTTTTGACTGGTACTGTATACTGTAATATTAATTCTCAAAAATACAGCAAGTAACGACGGCGGTTTACTTTGCGTTGAGAATAAGCCCCAGACCACTAGATGGCAGTGTTGTAATACATCTTCCACCATTATACTCTTCCAAACTGGTGGCAGAAAGGCTCACAGACTGGTAAGGTTACCACTGATGGCTGAATCCAAAAGAAGTAAAGAGAATTGTTCCCCTAAAGTTATCACAGTAAATCACAGTATATTATAACTCCTGAACCATGACTGGTATTGTATCACCAGGTTCTTGCCAACACAGTCATAGCTCTAGCAGTTAATCATGACCTTCAGTACTGAACACTAGAGAATGGTTGGACTGTGCTAGTCTAGAGGGGCCTGATTACACTGAGAAAGTCTGGGGAAAGCATGGAAGGCTGAATCTAGGTGGGAACATAGAGATGGTGAAAACAGGTCGTCTCCAGTGTCTGTCTCTGCAAGACTGAAACTGTGCAGACTGGTAGATGTCCAGGAATGAGGTCGGGCAGCCATAATGTAATTATAGTAATGCAATGCCAGTCCAAAACAATTGCACAGTCAGATGCTTATCACCTTTACTTTACATGCATCTCTTGTTTTAAAGGGACCGTGACCCATCCTTTTATTTATTTGATGAGGGTGGTAGTTCAGCTGCAAACAGTGTCTATTGGCTGAATTTTCAAATGCAACAGTCCCGGTGTGGCTGCATGGTTTAAAGTGTATAAAGACTAGATACTGCAGTGACTGGGATTCGTTGTCTTATGTATAAGAAATAAGCCATAACATTAAAACCACTCTTTTTTACACTAATTGTCCATGTTCATCTTGGTCTTCAGTGGTCAAGTCAAAGTATTATTTGGGTAGCTTTACTGTGTCTGATCCACTTGTACCAGCACCACACACACTAACACACCACCACCACATCAGTGTCTTTGAGAAAGCTCCATGACCCAAGTGATAGCTGCTCTGTGGGGTCCTGACCATTAAAGAACAGGATAAACAGAGTACACACAAAAACAGATGGACTACAGTCTGTAATTGTAGAACTACACAGTGCACCTGTATGATCAGTGGAGCTGATAACCTGAATGTCTGCAGTGTGGAGCAGGTTGGACTGTGGTCAATATGTAAAACAGTATGTACAAAACTTGAAATATGAAGCCAGCACTATTCAAGCATCCCTATAATGGCTATTTTAAAAAGTAGGCCAGAATGTACTACATTATGCACATACTAAAAACCGGCTGATTTCACTGCATTTTAAAAAGTTTTATATGCTTGAAAGTTTGCGGCTCTATTATCTACAGAAATACAAATCATAGATATTCTCCATTCATCTTGATCTTTTGGACTTCTTCAAGTACAGTAGCTGCCAAAAAGTGCAAGAAATTGGGCTCGATCCAGGCAGAAAGCCACATACCAGCCCAGCAGTGGCCCATCTGAGAGAAAGCAAAGCTCCGCCCCCATGCCCAAAGACTCCCTAGGTCCCGAAAAGAGAGAGAAAAAAAGTTGTTGAGTAATTTGCTGGTGTATTTCGGAAAAAAAACACTCCCTATTTTATTCAATTATTTATGCTTCTGTGGTCTGTTTTGGGGGGGCTGTTTTAAATTATACTGCTCCCTGTGTCTGCGTGCAGTCAGAGAAAAAGAAATGGAGATCGAAGAGAAGAAAAAGAACGCAAAGGCTTTGAGCGGAGGCCAGTCGTGCAACTTCAAAGTTCTTCAGATATAATTTTGCTCACCATCATCACGTCAAAACCTGAGGGCACGCAGCCTCTTCCTCACTGATGGTGCAATCAATGCGAGAGAACAAAGAGGAGAGCCTATCAGGCCCCAATGCTTCTGGATCCAATCTGAGAACCGACAAGGTTCGCTTTCTTCTCATCGTCTTCGAAAAACGTGCGGCCGCGGAATTGCAGCCGCTTTGCATCACCTCTGTTTCATCTGTGGGAAAATATGGCCGGACGAAATAATGACACGAGTCACTTTAATTCAAGCAAATGACGACTTGGGGTTCAAAGGCGTCGCTGGAGTAGAAAAAATACAAAGTCAACTCAAACTGTCGACTCCAAGTTGGAATACAGTACGTTTCTTGATGTTCCTCAGAGCGTAGTCAAAGCATATAAACCCAAAATGGTTCTTCTGCTCCACAGAGAGATGAGTCCACTCTTAAGAATGCTGCTTCTCCATCCAAGTGAAAGGGCCGGCTTTAACGGCTGCGGTAGCTTCTATGTAAAATGACCAGTCCAGGCGTCAGATTCAGTTTGCAGAGTCCTGAGCTGTTTTGGAGAAAAGGCAGGGCCCTGCAATCGAGCAGAACAGGTGGGATGGAAACCTTCAGGGACAGAGCGGCCTTAAGTTATTGTCTTACACCCCTGCTGAGCCCCAGGGGCCGAGCT
The DNA here is from genome assembly GCA_036984385.1 of Crenuchus spilurus. Taxonomy (NCBI): domain Eukaryota; kingdom Metazoa; phylum Chordata; class Actinopteri; order Characiformes; family Crenuchidae; genus Crenuchus; species Crenuchus spilurus. The sequence goes on along the minus strand of BRDA01051845.1, from coordinate 1,030 downwards.
ACAAGATCAATATCAGTCACAATACAGTGTTCTCCATCACCACTCAGCTTTCATGACACTGAGCGGCTTTGTTAAGGAATATTTTAGAGAATGCTCGAGTTTCCACAATCTTCCCCTTATGCCAAGTGGAGCTGATCATATAAGACATATTTACACCTTAATTCCAGACAAAACTCCACCTTCTATACGGCTGCTGCTGCTGTTCTGACGTTTATTTTGTCTATCTTTTATCTTTTATCAGAAACCATACCATCAGGTCTGATTTGAGAACCTCTTAAGCTCCTCATTTAAGAGACTTGCATTCCTCACTTCTCATTTTATTGCTCGTTGTGTTTCTCTCTGATGGCTCAGAAGACTTAATATAGATTCTCCTAAACTTGCTTAGGAGAAAAAATCGAGACTTTGAGACTTCCTACTCACATATACTTCTTCAAAACTGAGAAGTCTCTTAGTCATGGCTGAGAAGTGGTTGAGTGGATTTGTCTTTAGTAAACATGTCTGATATTATCTGAGCGCAGTGTGAGACTTTTAACTAAAACTCAAGAGAACACTTGAGGTCGTTTTCTCAGGAGAAACATCTAAGCTGCAGACCTGGGACTGAGTCTCATTTGTGTTTTATGTGATCTTAACGTTGTCTAGGAGAAACTACTGAGATATGGAGAACACTTTTAGATTTTTCTTCTCTGTAGGATATCTCAGCTTGGTGCGTTTTGCTTTCCATCGTTAGTGGGTAATAATCCTTACAGTGTTTAAGAGGTTCACAGCTCCACACAGTTTGAGGCAAATGGGTGATGATTTAGGCATGCAGTTACCAACATCCCAGCTAACAAGTGTTTGGGTAGTAGAACGTTTTCTGAATGTTTCAAATGTTACAAGTTTGGTTCTTGGAACGTTGAATCTGTCGTGTTTTCTAGATGTCGTTTTGAAACATTGACTATAAATAATACTGTGGGAAACGTTCAATAATGTTGTAATGCAAACCATGTTTACATCACAGGTAGGGATGCACCGATACCGATACCAGCATCGG
>BRDA01051835.1:0-10577 GCA_036984385.1 Crenuchus spilurus | reverse complement strand
TCTCTCTCTCTCTCTCTCTCTGTCTCTCTCTGTCTCTCTCTCTCTCTCTGTGTGATTACTCACAGTCAGTGTTATATGTATAGACAGTGTCCAGGCTGTTCAGGCTGAAATGGTCTGACAGTCTGTGGGGGCTGAGCAGGGGTGTCCCCTCATTAAGGACCCTCAGGGTCCAACTCATTAGCTGTCATTAGCCTGAGGAGCCACTGGCAGGGCTCTCTCTCTCTCTCTCTCTCTCTCTCACACACACACACACACACACTTGTGTGTTCTCTACCTAAAGTCTGATTGCACAGTTAAAACAGCTCAGGACCGGTTCTGTCTCTGACACACTCATCCACTTCACTTCTTCAGCATCAGCCAATTAACATCCTCCTACCGGACCGGCCGGGAATAAGTTCAGATGAATAGAGAGCTTTGTGTTTAGTTTGTATTTCTACTTTCCCCGCTGAGATGCCTTCTCCACATGTCTCTTCCTTTCTCAGAGACGTCTGTAGAATAAGGAGCTGACTCCATTTACATCTCTCTGGAGTGCTGGAAGAGAAGGAACATCTCATCTTTTTGAGTTCTAATGGCTTCTGTACGCTTCCTTTACCATGAGTGAATTTCAAACAGGCAGAGGGGTTAATGATGGCCAGTCTGTCCTCTGTAAAGGTTATGAATGTACAAATAGAGGCATAATGAAGCAGGCGGACTGAACCAAACAGGGATGTGAGGCTTAAAGCAGTTCAGTCACTTTACTGCAGTCAGTCATGAAGCTTTTCTCAGACCTTATTAACTCACACACACACACACACGCACACGCACACACACACAGACACACACAGACACACACACACACACACACAGACACAGACACACACACTCACACGCACACACACACACACACACACACACAGATGCACACGCACACACAGACACACACAGACACACACAGACACACAGACACACACACACACACACACACACACAGTGTATCAGCTGCTTTAAACTAATTACAATAACCCATCACTGCAACATCCATATCACACACGCACACACACACGCACACACACACACACACACACACACACACACACGCACACACACACATGCACACACACACACACACACACTCAGCTGATACAAATATCCTGTATAATGGAGTTCCTTGTTAATGTAAAGGCATTAAATGATAATAAAACCTGCTTTAACTGCCTTTTCACATCAAACCATACAAATCTGCTCATCCGCTGAGTCACAGCACCACAAAAATGGAGGTGTCAGCTTTCTTTTAACTGTTCAGACTTTATTGGGTTAAATAAATTCCGGTATTGTAAGGAGAGAGTTGTGTAAAAGTGATTTTTGTCTCTCTCAGACAGATGAATGGGTTTTTTTTATCCTGGTCTTATAAATGCTTCAGTAATGATCAGGAGCTGCAGGTACGTCGCGGCTCAATAACGAGGGTTCTGATGACTAAACGTGGTGAGTTTGGGGCAGACATCTGGGCAGATGATGAGGAAGCAGAACCTGTGCTTTTAGGAAATAATCAGATGGTCCAGTCCTGAAATGAACTGCATGGTAGGAGGATCTTATTCAGCACGAAAGCAGCAGCCTGAGGGTCTGGAGCGGCCCCGGGGCGTATTCGCTCATTTGCGGTTAGTTGAGTGGAGTGAGTTGATTGTGATGAAGAGTGAGTCAGCGTCTTTCTGCACTGCCTCAGCTCCTCATTAGCACAGCTGGGTCTGCACCCAGAACCACAGCTCAGTGTGACCGAGAGACCTGAGATCAAAGTCAGAACTCAGCATCACACACTGATCACAGACCAGAACATAAGAACCCACCTGAGACCAAATCATCTAAATCTAATCCAGTGAAACTAAACCACATCACAGGTAATTACATCAAAACACTAACCCTAAACCTTAAACCTAACCTCAACCTTAACCTGATCTTACCTCTAATCCTAAAACCTAATCCTAACCTCAACTCTAACCCTAACCCTGCTCCTACATCTCATCCTAAATCCTAATCCTAACATCAACCTTAGCCTTAACGTTAACCTTAACCTTACACTAAACCTGATCTTACCTCTAACCCTACACCTCAACCTTAACCTTACTCTATACCTGATCCTGATCTTACCTCTAATCCTAAACCCTAAACCTAATCTTAACCTGATCTTACCTCTAATCCTAAATCCTAATCCTAACCTCAACCTTAGCCTTAACGTTAACCTTAACCTTACACTAAACCTTATCTTACCTCTAACCCTACACCTCAACCTTAACCTTAACCTTACTCTATACCTGATCTTACCTCTAATCCTAAACCCTAAACCTAATCTTAACCTGATCTTACCCCTAATCCTAACCTCAACCTTAGCCTTAACGTTAACCTTAACCTTACACTAAACCTTATCTTACCTCTAACCCTACACCTCAACCTTAACCTTAACCTTACTCTATACTTGAGCTTACCTCTAATTCTAAACCCTAAACCTAACCTCAACCTTAGCCTTAACATTAACCTTAACCTTACACTTAACCTGATCTTACCTCTAACCCTAAACCTCAACCTTAACTTTACTCTATACCTGATCTTACCTCTAATCCTAAATCCTAATCCTAACCTCAACTTTAGCCTTAACGTTAACCTTAACCTTACCCTAAACCTTATCTTACCTCTAACCCTACACCTCAACCTTAACCTTACTCTATACCTGATCTTACCTCTAATCCTAAACCCTAAACCTAACCTCAACCTTAGCCTTAACATTAACCTTAACCTTACACTTAACCTGATCTTACCTCTAACCCTAAACCTCAACCTTAACCTTACTCTATACCTGATCTTACCTCTAATCCTAAATCCTAATCCTAACCTCAACTTTAGCCTTAACGTTAACCTTAACCTTACACTAAACCTTATCTTACCTCTAACCCTACACCTCAACCTTAACCTTACTCTATACCTGATCTTACCTCTAATCCTAAATCCTAATCCTAACCTCAACCTTAGCCTTAATGTTAACCTTAACCTTACACTAAACCTGATCTTACCTCTAACCCTAAACCTCAACGTTAACCTTACTCTATACCTGACCTTACCTCTAATCCTAAACCCTAAACCTAACCTCAACCTTAGCATTAACATTAACCTTAACCTTACACTTAACCTGATCTTACCTCTAACCCTAAACCTCAACCTTAACCTTACTCTATACCTGATCTTACCTCTAATCCTAAACCCTAAACCTAATCTTAACCTGATCTTACCTCTAATCCTAAATCCTAATCCTAACCTCAACCTTAGCCTTAATGTTAACCTTAACCGTACACTAAACCTGATCTTACCTCTAAGCCTACACCTCAACCTTAACCTTACTCTATACCTGATCTTACCTCTAATCCTAAACCCTAAACCTAACCTCAACCTTAGCCTTAACATTAACCTTAACCTTACACTTAACCTGATCTTACCTCTAACCCTAAACCTCAACCTTAACCTTACTCTATACCTGATCTTACCTCTAATCCTAAACCCTAAATCTAATCTTAACCTGATTTTACCTCTAATCCTAAATCCTAATCCTAACCTCAACCTTAGCCTTAACGTTAACCTTAACCTTACACTAAACCTTATCTTACCTCTAACCCTAAACCTCAACCTTAACCTTACTCTATACCTGATCTTACCTCTAATCCTAAACCCTAAACCTAACCTCAACCGTAACCTGATTTTACCTCTAACCCTAAACCTCAACCTTACTCTATACCTGATCTTACCTCTAATCCTAAACCCTAATCCTAACCTCAACCCTAACCCTAACCCTGCTCTTACATCTAATCCTAAACCCTAAACCTAACCTCAACCTTAACCTGATCTTACCTCTAATCCTAAATCCTAATCCTAACCTCAACCTTAGCCTTAACGTTAACCTTAACCTTACACTAAACCTGATCGTACATCTAATCCTAAATCCTAATCCTAACCTCAACCTTAACCTGATCCTACCTCTAATCCTAAACCTAATCTCCTAACATCCTAATTCTAACCTTAACTCACAACGGCTTCACCTGCCGTCATCTGCATTGTGGAAACTCACACTATGAGCCTGTCACACACACACACACACACACACACACACACACACAGCTCTGATGTTATCTTGTAAACAGTGTGTGTGCTGTGTGTGTTCTTAGAGAATGATGCTACGTCTTTACAGTCAAAGCCACACAATCGATGGTTTAATCTAAAATCTGTGATGAGCTTCGATCAGAGCCTCTGTTCACTTCAACGTGTCATTTTACACAACAGCACATTTATAAAGTGCACTGAGCAGCCTGATGTCCTGCAGCTGTAATCAGTGAAATATCCTCATGTTAAAGAACCACTCCTCAGTCACTCTGCCAGGAGAACCATCATGGAATAAAGACGTTGGCACCTGGCACAGACGAGGCCCAATTTGCTTCAAGCTTTTCTCACTCGGCGGCTCCCCATGGGGTCTGGCACAGAGGACGACACGATGCTGGCATTTGCTGATTCTAAAAGAGCACCACGCTGGCACTACACTGACTCCTACATCAGTGTGACCAAAATACCCTGAGATACCCACGACCCCTCACTTACAGCTAATCACACTCTCACACTACAGGAGGGGTACCAGCTGATGGGGAAACATTTGTTTAATCTTTATTTTGCGCATCATTTTAATTTGACACATTATATTTACATTTAGATTTTTAAATCATTACATCACTTCAAAGTAGCTTCTCTGAATTACTCACGAAGTAATATTTATTATTTCCTAATTACAGTTAATTACTATAGTTTTGTAGTTATAATTGTAGTTATTATAGGTTTGTAGTTATTGTAGTTATTATAGTGTTGTAGTTATTGTAGTTATTATAGTGTTGTAGTTATTACTATAGTTATTATAGTGCTGTAGTTATTACTATAGTTATTATAGTGTTGTGGTTATTACTGTAGTTATTATAGTGTTGTAGTTATTATTGTAGTTATTATAGTGTTGTAGTTATTATTGTAGTTATTATAGTGCTGTAGTTATTATTGTAGTTATTATAGTGCTGTAGTTATTACTATAGTTATTATAGTGTTGTGGTTATTACTGTAGTTATTATAGTGTTGTAGTTATTATTGTAGTTACTATAGTGTTGTAGTTATTAGTGTTGTAGTTATTATTGTGTTGTAGTTAATATTGTAGTTATTATAGTGTTGTAGTTATTATTGTAGTATTATAGTGTTGTAGTTATTAATGTTGTAGTTATTATTGTGTTGTAGTTAATATTGTAGTTATTATAGTGTTGTAGTTATTATTATAGTTATAGTGTTGTAGTTATTACTGTAGTTATAGTGTTGTAGTCTTTATAGTGTTGTAGTTATTATTGTAGTTATTATAGTGTTGTAGTAAATTACTGTAGTTATTATAGTGTTGTAGTTATTACTGTAGTTAGTATAGTGTTGTAGTTATTACTATAGTTATAGTGTTGTAGTTATTACTGTGGTTATAGTGTTGTAGTTAATTACTGTAGTTATTATAGTGTTGTAGTTATTACTATAGTTAGTGTTGAAGTTATTACTATAGTTATTATAGTGTTGTAGTTATTACTGTAGTTAGTATAGTGTTGTAGTTATTACTATAGTTATAGTGTTGTAGTTATTACTGTAGTTATAGTGTTGTAGTTTTTATAGTGTTGTAGTTATTATTGTAGTTATAGTGTTGTAGTTAATTACTGTAGTTATTATAGTGTTGTAGTTATTACTATAGTTAGTGTTGAAGTTATTACTATAGTTATTATAGTGTTGTAGTTATTACTGTAGTTAGTATAGTGTTGTAGTTATTACTATAGTTATAGTGTTGTAGTTATTACTGTAGTTATAGTGTTGTAGTTTTTATAGTGTTGTAGTTATTATTGTAGTTATAGTGTTGTAGTTAATTACTGTAGTTATTATAGTGTTGTAGTTATTACTATAGTTAGTGTTGAAGTTATTACTATAGTTATTATAGTGTTGTAGTTATTACTGTAGTTAGTATAGTGTTGTAGTTATTACTATAGTTATAGTGTTGTAGTTATTACTGTAGTTATAGTGTTGTAGTTTTTATAGTGTTGTAGTTATTGTTGTAGTTATTATAGTGTTGTAGTTAATTACTGTAGTTATAATGTTGAAGTTATTACTATAGTTATTATAGTGTTGTAGTTATTGTAGTTATTATAGTGTTGTAGTTAATATCATAGTTATTATAGTGTTGTAGTTATTACTATAGTTATAGTGTTGAAGTTATTATTGTAGTTATTATAGTGTTGTTGTTATTACTATGGTTATAGTGTTGTAGTTATTGTAGTTATTATAGTGTTGTAGTTATTGTAGTTATTATAGTGTTGTAGTTATTATTGTAGTTATTATAGTGCTGTAGTTATTACTGTAGTTATAGTGTTGTAGTTATTATAGTTTTGTAGTTATTATTGTAGTTATTATAGTGTTGTAGTTATTATTGTAGTTAGTATAATGTTGTAGTTATTACTATAGTTATAGTGTTGTAGTTTTTATAGTGTTGTAGTTATTACTATAGTAGTAGTGTTGTAGTTATTACTGTAGTTATTAGTGTTGTAGTTATTACTGTAGTTATTAGTGTTGTATTTATTATTGTAGTTATTATAGTGTTGTAGTTATTATTGTAGTTATTATTGTGTTGTAGTTATTATTGTGTTGTAGTTAATATTGTAGTTATTATAGTGTTGTATTTATTATTGTAGTTATTATAGTGTTGTAGTTATCATTGTAGTTATTATTGTGTTGTAGTTAATATTGTAGTTATTATAGTGTTGTAGTTATTACTATAGTTATAGTGTTGTAGTTATTACTGTAGTTATAGTGTTGTAGTTTTTATAGTGTTGTAGATATTATTGTAGTTATTATAGTGTTGTAGTAAATTACTGTAGTTATTATAGTGTTGTAGTTATTACTGTAGTTAGTATAGTGTTGTAGTTATTACTATAGTTATAGTGTTGTAGTCTTTATAGTGTTGTAGTTATTATTGTAGTTATTATAGTGTTGTAGTAAATTACTGTAGTTATTATAGTGTTGTAGTTATTACTTTAGTTATTATAGTGTTGTAGTTATTATTGTAGTTATTATAGTGCTGTAATTATTACTGTAGTTATTATAGTGTTGTAGTTATTATAGTGTAGTTATTATTGTAGTTATTATAGTGTTGTAGTTATTACTGTAGTTATTAGTGTTGTGGTTATTACTATAGTTATAGTGTTTTAGTTATTACTGTAGTTACTATGGTGTTGTTATTATTGTAGTTGCTAATGTTGTAGTTATTATTGAAGTTATTATAGTGTTGTAGTTATTACTATGGTTATTATAGTGTTGTAGTTATTATAGTGTTGTAGTTATTACTATAGTTATAGTGTTGTAGTTATTATTGTAGTTAGTGTTGTAGCTATTACTGTAGTTATTATGGTGTTGTAGTTATTATTGCAGTTGTTATAGTGTTGTAGTTATTATTGAAGTTATTATAGTGTTGTAGTTATTACTATGGTTATTATGGTGTTGAAGTTATTACTATAGTTATTATAGTGTAGTTATTGTAGTTATTATAGTGTTGTAGTTATTATAGTGCTGTAGTTATTACTATAGTTATAATAGTGTTGTAGTTATTACTATAGTTATTATAGTGTTGTAGTTATTACTGTAGTTATTATAGTGATGTAGTTATTACTGTAGTTATTATAGTGTTGTAGTTATTACTGTAGTTATTAGTGTTGTAGTTATTATTGAAGTTATTATAGTGTTATAGTTATTATTGAAGTTATTATAGTGTTGTAGTTATTACTATGGTTATTATGGTGTTGAAGTTATTGTAGTTATTATAGTGTTGTAGTTATTATTGTAGTTAGTATAGTGCTGTAGTTATTACTATAGTTATAATAGTGTTGTAGTTTTTACTGTAGGTATTATAGTGTTGTAGTTATTATAGTGTTGTAGTTATTATTGTAGTTATTATAGTGTTGTAGTTAATATTGTAGCTATTATAGTGTTGTAGTTATTACTATCGTTATTAATGTTGTGGTTATTACTATAGCTATGGTGTTTTAGTTATTATTGTAATTATAGTGTTGTAGTTATTATTATATGTAGTATTGTCAGTAACTATGATACATTATTTCATAAGAATCAATGAATTATTCAGTAATTAAACATGTATGATTTGCTAATTAAAGGAAGTAACTGGTGAATTATACAGTGTTTTTTATGATCTGATATGTAAGTCCTGTACTCCTAAGAGTGAGGGACTGAAACCTGGGCTCAGGGAGTTCATTAGGATTATTAAAATGTGATTACTGAAAGTAAACAACACTGAGTCGTATTAATAACAGAGAAATGACAGAGAGCTGAGCTACAGTGTCAGTGCTTCTCTCAGATGGAGAGAACATCCTGAGAGACGGAGTGATTATGCAGACCGGAGGCCACGGCTGAGCACTCCACACTCCTTCACTGCAGTGTGTGTGTGTGTGTGTGTGTGTGTAATAGCCGTTACCAAGTGTGTATAAGTGCTAGGACCATTAGTTCAGTGAAAAACAGCCCTGTGTTCAGGCTCCACCCCCTGCAGGGGGTCCTGCAGCAGTAGTTGTGTATTTCTCTGTGTGCTGAGGAGAATCTGATGAAAACATGTCCGGCCTGTCAGTGTTATGACAGCAGGTCTTTAGAAAGTGACTTTAGCTGAGGTTTGAGTATTTGTTATTAATAGGATTCTGTATTCACTGATGGAGCACGTGTTGCCTTCTTGTTCATACTGGGGAGGTAATCTTTCCTAAAACATTCAGACCCATGTGGATGAGGCCAGAAACATCTATGCTGTAAAGACTGAACCACCAAAACATCAAAACTACAGTTCTCTGAAACTTCAGGCCAATCAGGAGAAAAGGAATGTAATAAGATGTTACATTGTTACATATGTGCAGCCTCTTCTGTGTTGTTCAGGTGTCTGCCCACAGAGCGGGCATTATTTGGGTAGTCACTGCAGTGACAGCTCAGGTGGTGGCATGGGCTGTATTAGGTGATGGAGGGTATCTGGTGGCACTAGTGTCCACGTCAGCAGAGCCGCTCAGACTGTGTGGTTACTGCGCCTGACTGCAGTGTGCTGACTTATATAAACATGAGGCTGAGTCAACAGTGGCTGTAGAATCGATTTGAATCCATTTTCACATTAAAACACACTTTTGTTTTCAGCTCTCATGTCTCCGTCCTCTTATGGCTTCTTTCAGAAAACTGTCAGCAGCTGTTTGAGCATCATTTTGGCTAATTGAGGATTATCAGCAGAGATCCATCCGCTCAATCTGAAACCTTTCAGCTGCACACAAGCTCACCGATTGGCTCTGCCGTTTCTTGCTAATGTGTGATTGGCCTTCGCCGCTGTCACTCCATCAAATAGCGTCTGGACTGCAATTTGGCAAGCAGTCAGTTTTCACCTGCAAGTTATTAACATGTTGAACATTTGTTCTGACACGTATTTTAATATCAGCGGTTTCATATTAAAATTCATTCATATTTACATTTGAGTGTGTGTTTGTGTGTGTGTCCACCAGTCTGTGATAAGCCATCTATTTACATGCCTCTAAGTGTAACTATTATCAAAATAATCCAGAATTTCTGCTTATTTTTACTCAGAAATGAGGTATAATTCTGTGTAAATAAGATCTATTGACCATACAGTCCAAACACACATGTAACACTGGTGATAATGAGCTGAAGTGAAGTTGACTGAAAAGGATTGGGTGATAATTTTATGCTACATGCTTTTAAATGTTTATTATTTATAAATAATATGTAATAATGTATTAATATTTTATTAATGATTAATATCAATTTAATTTTATTATTCATAATAACGGTGAATAATTATTATTAGTATATTATTAATAGTAACTAGTAATTATTAATAAAGTATAAATAATTTGTCCATATTTATTAACAATTATTATTATTATTATTATTATTATTATTATTATTATTATTATTATTATGTTCAAGCACCAAAGAAACCCCCCAAAAAAACCCAGTATATAGTGTTATCTTCATTATAAATGTCAAAAAGTATTTGCTGCTCCCAGTGTACACCCTCTTTTTATCATCTCAGATATGGTCACCCTATGTTTACTCTCAGGCTTGTAGTGATGAATCCATGTCTCATCACTAGTAATGATTCTTTTTAAGAAACGTTCACTTTCCTTACAGTATCACTATCATTTAGATGTCCAAACAGTCACGGCACCCTGCTCTTTGTTTGTGCTTTCGGCCATTTTTGTTGCGCTGCAGTCATAAATGAACTGATAACATATTCATACAGAAAGTGTTGTCTGGATTATTTTTAACACTCTGTCACATAGTATCTGTGACATTCATTCAATATTCAGATATGACTGTGTGTTATACGAGCGTTGCCCAACCACTCTCTCTCTCTCTGTCTCTCTGTCTCTCTCCTTCTCTCTCTCTCTCTCTCTCCTTCTCTCTCTCTCTCTCTCCTTCTCTCTCTCTCCTTCTCTCCCTCTCTCTCTCTCTCCTTCTCT
>BRDA01051834.1:0-10078 GCA_036984385.1 Crenuchus spilurus | reverse complement strand
TGTGTGTGTGTGTGTGTGTGTGTGTTTCAGTAATGGGATTTGGCCAGCAGAGCAAAGGTTTGGTCCACAGAGGTGAGAACACCTATTAAAATCACTTCACATTACCCAGCTCTGAGCATGTGTGTGTGTGTGTGTGTGTGTGTGTGTGTGTGTGTCTGTGTGTGTGTGTGTATACACATCAACTGAGCCATTATAATAGGGCCACTTAACAATCAGTCACAGGGAAGCAGTGAAATGCCAAGAAAGCTTTTCACCTGACTGTGTGTGTGTGTGTGAGTGTGTGTGTGTGTGAATGTGTGTGTGTGTGTTTACACAAGGTTTATGCCACATTGCTAGAACTGAAACCTTTTTACACACTCACTTTGTGGGGACCTTTCTTCCTGGTCGCCACAATGTAAATCATTATTTTTTTAGGTTTGGGTAAGGTTAGGTTTTATTAAGGGGTGGGGTAAGGTTAAAGTAAGGTTTATGATAAGAATAACATATGGTTAAGGTCAAGATTAAGGTTAGTGGTTAGGTTAAGGTTAGAGTATGGGTTAGGGCAGGGGTTCTCAACATTTTGCAAGCTGGGCCCCCCAGCGCTGGTTCAATGTGGTTCAATGGTTTTTGCAAGGTGGTTCAACAGCCCCCCCCCCCTTCCTATATAAGCACATTTTAGCAGTATGTACAGGTCAGTTGTTTATGTCTCTGTACATCAGAAGAAGACGGACTGTTATGGATGTAGTTGTCATGGGTACATCAATTTAAGTGACAGATCTAAAGCAGAGGGGTGTGTCTGGGTGTGATGGCTTGGTGACAGATATTATGACTGTCTGCGCAGGAGTTAAATTGAAGAGCATGAGAAAGACTTTGACTTTTACAACTTTAATCCATCAGTCATTAAAAATTTGACACCATAAAATCCCTCCTCAGTAAAACATCCCCCACAGTCTGAAACCTCAGCATGTCATTCATTAGTGTATAATACACAATGTCCACTCTGAGATGAGATCTGATTAGTACCTTAAACAGTCACACACATCAGTCCTAGCTTTATCTCTTATTTTCTTTTTTCTTTTGAGCCATACTTACAATTTCACACACACACACGCACACACACGCGTGCACACACACACACACACACACACACACACACACACACACACAAAACCTTAATAGGCAAGATGCACAATGCTGAGAAAGTATAAAATGGATGTAATACCATATCCACTCCTGAAATTACAACCTCAAGTTGATAAAGTTTTTTAATGTTTTTATAAAGTCAAACTAAAGTTTGGCTGCTCTGCCCCTGGCCCACATATATTCACAACCCACACTGTCCCATTGCGTTAAACCTGGAAAATCTCTGCCTTTTTCACAGCCTCATCTTGGCAGTTATGCATTACAAAAATGTCAATTGTGATAGAGGCGAGAGAGAGAGAGAGAGAGAGAGAGAGAGAGAGAGAGAGGAGGGGAAAACAAGAGTGATATAAAGAGACAGAACACAGCGAAATTAGGAGGAAAGAAAAAAAGGTGAAAGAAAAGAAACTGAAGATAAATAAAGAGATGAAGAGGAGAAAGAAAGAAATAAGAGAGAATGGAGTATCAGAGGAAAGGCAAGGAACACTATTCACAAAGACTAAAGTAGAGAAAGTTCAGCAGAGCAGGGAGAAAGAACTAAGAAAAAAAGAGCTAGAAAGAGTGTGAGGAGAGAGTGACCTTGTATAGTATGAGAAGGCAAATATCTGTATGATTTGGAAAGCTGTGCAGTTTAATTACCCTCAGTGGCCAATAACATTACCAACTGAGCTTTTAATGATACCAAACTGTGTCCTCTGCATATCAGTTCATTAATGTAGAAGGACACACACAGAACAGATTTTGCATACCATACAGTTCATAAAGACACATTTTAACATGATCTCTACATGCATACAGGCCAATGCTGTAGCTAATAAAATAATATTAACATTTGTTGATGTAGGATTAACAGGTGGAGCTAAAGTGCTGTATAGGTAGAAAATTCAAGACTAAAGCACAGTATAATGAATGGGTGAGACTAAATTGCTGATGGCTGAATGGGTGGAGTTAAACTGATGTAGTCTGAATCAGCAGGACTAAACTGATGTAAGGATGTAGGCTGAACATTTTTAAATAAACTGCCATCTTCTGAATGGATGGGGCTAAACTGTTAGACTGAATGGGCTGAGTTAAATTGCAACAGGCTGAACTGGTAAGGCTAAAGTAATGTAAGCTGAATAGACAGTGCTAAACTGCAGTAGGTTGAATAGGCAAAGCTGAAATGCTTTAGGCTAAAAAGTCAAGGTTAAATTTCAGTAACCTGAATGGGTGAAGCTAAACTGCTTTAGGCTTTAAGAGCATTGTATGAGCAGGTGGGACTAAACTGCTAAAGGTTGAAAATTCAGAACTAAACTGGCATTGTCTGAATGAATGGTGATAAACTGCTGTAGGGATAGCTAGCAAAGCTAAACTGATGTAAGCTGAATGGACAGGGCTTAACTACAGTATGGTGAATGCTTGAAGCTAAAATGCCGTAGGCCAAGTGGGCAGAGATAAACTGCTGTAGGCTACATTGTCATGGCTATAGGGTAATGGCAAGTGCTGTAGGCTGAAAAGTCAGAACAAAACTGTACTGTATTACTTTAAATAGGTGGAGCTATACTACTGCAGGTTGAGTTGGCATGCTTAAACTGTGGTAGACTGAAAAGTTGTAGTAAACTGAATAAGTAGAGCTAAACTGCTGTAGAATGAATGGGTGTGGTGAAAAAGTTTTAGGATGAATGGCCATGGTTAAATGCTAGTTATGAAAGTAACTGTGATTACATGAATAGTGTCAATGTCTCCATACTGGGCCCCAGCAAGACAAAGACACGTCTGTGGTCAATTGTCTTTGTGAGCAGCTGACCCATGTCCACCCTGGATGACAGAATCTCTAAACAGCACCATGCCATCAGTGCTTTAAGACACTCATCTGATATGTGGACTAGTACACATTTGTGGTGTACTAGATCCAGCAGAGATATTAGGCATATTTGAAAGGCTCTCATATGAAGTTTCCCAAAACAAATGACTTGTGCTGCTGCTGTAATGAGAACTTGAAGCCTCAAGTACTGCACTCTCATTCATAGATTCAGGTGCCCAAGGATAGACTGGATCACCTGAGCTCACATGATGGGAAGCAAGGCCACCATTTCTTGGGATTCAGAAAAAGCCCATTGAACTGAATTTGCTGACATGTAAGTAGGATTCTCTTCTCCTAATTTATGGACAAATACAGGGCCTGAGCATGGTCTAACAGCCACTGTATATCCTCAATTGCCTGCACTTTGGAAGGGATACACACCAGCCAATCATCCAGGTAAGGAGACCCAAGTTCTGGGGCAACTGGAATCTGAAAATTAATGTCCTGTAAGTCCACCAGCATAAACCATTCCTCTTCTGAAATACTGAGAATCACAGTAGCAGTGTGAAACATTCAAAAAGGCAGACTTTTCAGAAATAAATTTAACCAAAGGAGGTCCAGATTTAGATGAAAGCCTCTATCTTTCTTCGGAACAAAAGTAAGTTGAAAAGAACCCTTCTGGCTGAACATGAGGGTCCACAAACTCTATTCTCTTCTTTCCAGGATGTAATGAATTTCCTGCAAGAGCATCATGGCATGAACTGGGTTTGCATCAACAGTTTCCCCTCATAAAGGAGTTGTGTGGTGGCCAATAATGAAACTACAGCCTGTAATCTGACAACATGATTTTTAAGACCCACTGGTCTGTAACTATGCTTTCCCAATATGATATGTGTCAGACCCCCTGCAGTCTCTCCACCAGCTGGAATCTGTCTGTGACAATTAAAGGAGGCATCTCCCTTAAAATGAGGGCATTTTGCCACTGGTCTGGCACTATGGGCTGGTGTCTTAGCATGACACAGCCTGGCTTGCCCTTTAGGTCTTGCTTGTGGATTTGAGTTTTGTGAATATGTGCCTGGTGGAAGAATTTGTCCTTGAGTGCAAAAATGGTGAAATGCTCATGGAACCTCTGCCTTGGAGGCTTCTGAGAAGGTTGGATGATAGTCAAGAGCCTCTTTGACATCTGGGCCAAAATGTGCCCTGGGGACTAGAGGAAAATACCTAAAAGCTGTCCTACAAGCATTAGGCAATAAAGACTGTGCTAGCAACACCTGGTGGCATCCATGTATTAGCATTCTCACTAGTTCTCCATGACCCCATGCCAAATATCCAACCGACTGGAGAATCACATTTAAAGGCTCATTCGCTGGTCCAATGCCTTCAAGACCATGTAATGAGAAAATGCAGTGCTAGTAGCTGAATGTAAAGATAGTTCACAATTTTACTCATCCTGGTTTCCATATCACATGCCTTGGGAAATAGCTGAACATCTGTACTCTGCACTGGGGCAACACACAGGTTTGGACAAAGAGATTCAACTGGAGAAGCAATACAAGCATCTACTATTGGCATGTGATTGAGCCCAAGAGATTAACCTTCCACAACATCTGCAGCACTTTTCCTTGAATACTGGCTGCTTATGTGAAAACCAATTAATTCATCCACAAAATCCTCTCCAGCAAAAACAGAAAAGTTATCCACCAGAGCTGTGTGCATGAAGAACTTGCTGGCTTTCAGAACCACAGACACTGGACCATCCAACTCAGGTTTGGCCAGTGTGAGTTTCAGAACACTATGAATCTCCAGCAGGTGCTATACCAGTAGTTGTTGTACTCTGACTTTTGCCTCTGACTTTTCTGAGTATGCGGCAGAAAAAGACCCTGGGGGGCAGACAGGAGTGATAAGTAATGAGCCCTCAGACTGCATAAAATCCTGCAGATCTGTGTTTGATGCTACAGTAGAAAGCACCTTATCTACACTCTCCGCCATGCTTCCCACATCTCCAGGAGGCTCCAACATGGGTGCTGTTTCACTACATGCTCCATATTTGGCACTAAGCTCGACAAACAGGGATTTCAGTTGTGCCAAATAAGAAAACAAGTCCATCCATTCAGACAATGCATTAGACCAACTTGTTTACTTCAGTTTCCCTTCCACTTCATCCGAGGGGTGCATGAGAGCTTTGTTTGTGATGCACTGGGGTTTCGGAAGGCAGTGCAGCAGTTCATACATGGGTCAACCAAGGCCTCGTGAAGGTGGTCTGGCCCCTGGCACGAAGGGCATAAGTCATGCCCATCATACGATTACAAAACAGCAGGGCATTAAAAGCAACAACCTTGACAATACATGACTGGAACATTACACACAGTGGCTAAGGCTTAACAGCATGCAGACCTCCACTCAAAACATTATGGTAGCAACACTGAGTAAAAACTCCAGGTGAAAATCTACAAGCCAAAGAGCAACATGACACCAATAATAAGTATAAGAACCACACTTACCAATGATTACACTGTAGAAATAATCCCTGTCCAGCTCTTCTGTTCAATGGAAAAAAGGTTGTTAGCTCTGTTGCTACTGCTATGGCTAACTCACCACTCCATAAAACATAGTTATCGTCAATTGTCTCACACATTAAGCATGTTCTAGGTGTATAGTTAAGAGAAAGAAGAAGAGAACAACAGCCCATAGAGGACAAACTAATCCGTAGCTCTGACACAAAGTGTCACTGGGCGGAACTATCAATCTTGAAGATGAGACAAGAAAAGAGGCAGCTAGAGTGACATCATGGGCAACATGAGTCACATATTACTAATTTGGTATACAGTATCTCAGTCTGGAGAACGTGCACTTGAGGAATATCCACTAAGTACCAATATGGCAGTCAAAATATACAAAACAACTGCTGCAGGCTGAATGGACAGGGTTAAACTGCATAGCCTATATATAACATATTAGTTTCTTTGCTATAACAAAAACATTTCAGAAAGCGTATATTGCTGTTTAGTTTCCACATATACATATGGCTTGTGTGGACTAGTAAGTGAACATTACATTTTGAGACTTAGTTTTTCTACAATTCATGTCCTTTAATGCACTCGCACACTGTTTCCTCATTACAGCCCATTACATTAGTGCTGTCATAAGGCTTTACTCAGCAGTGACCTTGAGAGGAGTGATGTAATATTAGCACCAATAAAGAAACAGCGCGATTACACTTATAAAGTGCCTTCCAAAACACATTAATCCGGAAGGGCCCCATTAAAGAATGGGCCAGTTTTACAGAGAGAGCTTTGTCCTGCAGCACAGCCAAATGGCCTTTTTCACTCCTTTACTGTGTCATTCACAAAAGATGGAGGGACAAAAATATACATTCCACATCACCTTGGCAAGGCCAGGGGGAAAGAGGGAGCGGGAGTCAAGGAGAGAGTGAGAGTAAAGGAAAATAGTTTCCTGGCATTGAATTAATGCAATGAATGTAAAGCTACTCTTTAATATACTGTATGCAGCCTATATGTATGTTGTATGTAATTGATTATAAACCAGACAATGTATTATCTCACCATTCTTCTGTCTTGCTCTCTCTCTCTCTCTCTCTCTCTCTCTCTCTCTCTCTCTCTCTCTCTCTCTCTCTCTCTCTCTCTCTCTCCCTCCCTCCCTCCCTCCCTCTCTCTCTCTCTCTCTCTCTCTCTCTGTCCTTGACTATTATTCCCCAGTAACTGGCTGGAGGCCATCTCTCTCTCTCTTTCCCTCTCTCTCTCTCTTTCTCTCTAGAAGGACAAAGCCATTTGCTTAGCACAGAAGTGCCACATGGCCGACCCTGTGAGCACTGAACTGAAGTGTGTGAACGTGTGTGTGTGTGCGTGTGTGTGTGTGTGTGTGTGTGTGTGTGTGTGTGTGTGTGTGTGTCTGTGTGTGTGTGATGGATAAAGATGTCATGGCAACAGGGGATGAGATATCAATATAGAGGCCGGGAACTCACGCCTCAATTTCACTCTGCACTGGAAGAAGAGAGGTAATAAACACACACACACACACACCCACACACACACACACTATCACACAAAGTAAAAGTGGGCATCAAAGGTGGATGTGGTAAAATAGAGAGAGAGAGTGTGTTAGGGAGAGCAGACAGATAACAGTCTCCACCAGGCTAGTTCAGTTCAATTCAATTCTAATGAGCATCATACTAAAGAACATCGGCAACAAACACTTCCTAAGAGCATGCAAAATAACCACTTTCTGTAGGAGTATGAAATAAGAAGCACTGATAAGAACCAAAAGGAAAATCTCCCAAAGAACATGAGGAAGAACCACTGACAGGAACCTGATTCAAAAGAAAAACAGTAAGAGCGAATAAATGGAACCACACCCTAAGAATATGAAGCATGACTGAGAAGAACAAAATGGTGAAAAAAACTCCATAAAAGCCCAAGGAACAATCACTCAGAACCAAAATAGGAGAAAAAATCAGTAAAATAACACCAGACAAGAAGAGGACAACATTGTTCACCCATATATATAAAGTTGGGACAAGGCCATGTCTACCATTGTGTAGCATCCTCTCTTTTTTAACAACAATCTGTAAATGTCTGAGAAGTTAGAAGACCAATTGCTATAGTTTTGGGTGAATAATGTTGTCCTCTTCTTGTCTGATGTAGCATTCTAGCTGCTCAACAGTCCTGGGTTGTCAGGACAGCAGGAAGACCAGTTCAGTTTTCTGACTCTTCTTCTGCAAAGTCATGCTGTTGTGATGGATACAATATGAGGTTTAGCATTGTCTTGCAAGGCCTTGTTTGGATAGGAGTATATGTTATTCTAAAATCTCTATATACTGTTCATCACTGAGGGTGCCTTTCGAAATGTGTAAGCTGTCCATGTCATAGGCACTAAAGCAACCCTATACCATCAGAGATGCTGGCTTTCATCCAGTGAAGACAGCGGTATTTCAAAAATTCACATAATAGCTTTTCTTTGCTTGATGCAGGTTTAACTTGCATTTATGGATTGCACAGCAATCTGTATTCACAGACAATGATTTCTAGAAGTATTCCTAAGCCCATGCAATAATTTCTAGGGTTGAGCCAGATACTCAGTCCCGTATATCAGATACTCGTTTCAGACGAGTATCTGATATGGATAAAGCATTTGTGATGAGTACGATCACGATATGAGAAAAAATTGTCATTATCCTTGCTCGTGCTGAAGGAAAATCCTACTGACTGTCTTCACAATATGCAGGGTTGCCAGGTC
This sequence comes from Crenuchus spilurus, assembly GCA_036984385.1. Taxonomy (NCBI): domain Eukaryota; kingdom Metazoa; phylum Chordata; class Actinopteri; order Characiformes; family Crenuchidae; genus Crenuchus; species Crenuchus spilurus. Next base: position 1,923 of record BRDA01051834.1, on the reverse strand, counting down.
CAACAAAAATATCCAGTCCAAAGTCAGTCTAAAACCCGCCCTTCAGAAGCTTAAACTAGCCCAAAATCTGTGTCTGTCACATGCTTGATGCAAATGGCAAAACAACTGAGTGTACGACTTAGTATTTTGTTTATAAGGGATTTATTATCAGTCCATCAAACCTTTTTCTTTTTCCCAGTCCTTGCAATATCGCCTCCCGTATTTCCCCATTTACCTGGCATATTAGCTAGTGACTGTTTTCTCTTCACCCTCTCTCTCTCTCTCTCTCTCTCTCTCTCTCTCTCTCTCCTTTTCAGGCTGTTCTCTTCATTGTTATTGTTGTATTCAAACTTCCTTAGTGTGGACTTATACACATTTGCCCATCGTGTTGAAGTGATATCCTAGGTAACACCCACTTTTTTGTTGTCTTTTTTGGTGGCTGTGGCAATTTTTAAAAGTAGCCCAAAAAAAACGCACCCCGCCACCCTTGAATTTTCACCCACGACTGGATTTTCAAACAAGCCCAATTTGGCGTGAAAACCTGGCAACTCTGACGATATGTGACTGGCCAGTCACACAGAGCGCCTGCCCCTCCCTACACAGACGCGTCTCTGTGTGTGTGAGAGAGAGCTCTGGCTGCACACAGTCACTCAGTCACACACACATGCACACACAGACAGGCACACACACCTTAATCATCATTGTTTAACTTTGTGTGGAAAAAAATCCCAAGAACATTAAAATAAATAAATAATTGAAGGAAAAAAAATCAGTTTAATCATAACAAAAAAAATAAAAAATTAAAAAGGAAGTTGTGTTGAGTATGACAATTCTTGTTCATTAATAGTAAATAGTTATCTTACTTTTGTGATCAAAAACATTGATTTGAATGTTGAATGTTGAGGCTGTTCTGTAAATAGTTTTCAAATAAACAATACATATAGCAACGTCTGAACAATCCATATCAATTTCAGACTCTATATCAGGGGTGCCAAATCCAGTCCAGGAGGGCCGGATTCCTGCAGAGTTTGGTGATCTTCCTGATCAAACACACCTGATTAAGCTCAGCAGGTAATGAGCAGGTTTAATTGTAGTGTCAGAGCAGAGAAATCACCAAACTCTGCATGAAGTGCAGACCCTCTGCAGACCCTCCAGGACTGGATTTGGACACCCCTGCTCTATATAATGTACTAATTCAAGCCCCACCCACTTCCGGTTAAACCACACCCACTTCCTGTTTAAGCCCCGCCCACTCCGAGTACAGATACGGATACAGGTAGTTTAGATGGTTGAACAGATACAGATAGTGGTGTACTCGCTCATCCCTAATGATTTCCAGTACAGAATCATGTCTGTTTTAATGCAGGGCCTCCCAAAGGCCAAAAGATCATGAACATCAAATGTGACTCCACCAGGGAAAACCGGGTCAAAGTATTTTTTTTTTTCAAATATGAGTTATTAGCATATTTGTAAAGAGTACTGTTAAAGGAAGCCTCACACAAAGTTTCAGCCGATTATCTCTCATACTTTCAGAGATAGAGCATTCTGAGACATAGCATACTGACACTCAGCTCAGTTTGTGTCACAAGACATTAAAACACCAGAAACGCTTAAAAGTTAATCAAAATAAATCCAAATGTAGCAGAACTTAATACTAAAAGACGACGCTGGCTAAAATCATCTGTTTACATTAGCTGACCTGGTCAGGTTGGGTGGATGGATACATGAGCTCAAACATTTCTACAGTGAAGAGAAGTAGTTCAGGAGCCGAATGACACCCAAAAAGCTTGAGTACCTCCACGGTGTAAATAGTTCTACATCAGGATTTGAGGGGTCACAGAAACCCGTTTTTCAGGTAAAATCAGCAAATTCGCTGAATGGCTTACTGCACAAAAACAACTTTTGGCAAATTTAAGTTTTGTTTTTGATCAAAATATGTACTAC
>BRDA01051829.1:0-29250 GCA_036984385.1 Crenuchus spilurus | reverse complement strand
GCAGCAACACACAAATAAATTATTAAAAAATCATACATTGTGATTTCTGGATTTTTTCTTTTAGATTATGTCTCTCACAGTGGACATGCACCTAAGATGACGATTTCAGACCCCTCCATGATTTCTAAGTGGGAGAACTTGCAAATTCGCAGGGTGTTCAAATACTTATTTTCCTCACTGTATGTAAATTTCCATGTCATTTTGGGTAGTAAAACATATGAATATAATGCACTGTTAACACTGCAACCTCTGGATCCTACTGTATCACTACCATTGTAAATACATTGTAAAGAAGCTTCTCTACAATACAATTTCTCATGCTGAACTCAATAAAGACATTTTGAAATAATCAATATGTACAATGCTCTTCAATTTACAGCACACATATACATTCCCCGATAACCTGTGTTCAGATCATAAACAGCAGGGGAGATATTTTGAAAGTTTTCTGTAAAAATCACATATATAGTTATTTAAAAGGCCTAATTTATACATGTACTGTATGTCCACCAGAGCAGCATTAACTTAATTAGAAACAAATTACACATTTAAGTTGCCTGTGTTTTTAAAATCATCAGTCCAAATGTGGTTTAAACAGATGAGTGCTGACATCACAGGGTGTTAAAATGTGTGAGGTTTGGCAATATTCACATTATTAACACAAATGCAGTTTAAGTTATAAATATTGTCATAAAATTATATTGTATTTATATTATGTTTTCTCACAAATGTTCATATTCAGAATTTGCAAATTAACAAAGTAAATCATACATGCACACACACACACACACACACACACACACACACACACACACACACACACACACACACATTTCTATTAACTTGTGTAGGATATTGGACGTAGAGAGACTTGGCAATGATTAATACAGTTTTGAGGATTCATTTGTAAGTGATTTCTAGCCTAGCAATATGGTGAAGAGTGTCTTTACATTTTTAAATATTTTCATATGGTTATACAATGCAGTACAACACAATACAATACAACAAAATACAATGCAAAGTAATACAATACAACACAACACAGTACAGAACAATGCAATACTGTACAATACCACACAATACAATGAACTGCCATACAATACAACTCAAGACAACAACATACCATGCCATATGATACAACACAATATAATATAATGCAACACGGTTAAACACTCTTGAAGCCCAGCACTTCCCTCTCAGTTTGACGTTGTTGCTTGTTACAAGTGCCGCAAAAGACATTGTGATATCTGATTTGTGCATCCAAAGGAGACACTTCTGAGAAACAAGATTATGTTTCAAAGACATGCAGGTTCTAATATTACTTCCACAACTCCTGTCATCACTTTGTGGAATAGGCTGTTGCCCCAAATGGAGATGAAACCATATATGACATGAAATTGTTGTCATTTTTTGGCTGAAAAAAATGCACACTTCTGACTAAATTTCATATTTTGTTGATTTTCTAACTGAAAATTCCAAAGTCACATATCCTCTATAGATAACAGTCTATATATAGGATGTATGGTATTTCTATTTATTTTCTACACTGAACATGTTAAAGAAATGTTAAAATATTCTTTTAGACTAGTGCTACAACTTTTGCATATTTCTTGAATGTTAAATTCATTGTATAAGCAGTAATTCTGCATTAAAAGTGAATTGTCTGTAGAGTATGTTAATGTTAGGGATGCACGAAAGTTTGGATACAGCTGTACAGCATTTAACTTGTAAGGGTGTAGTATGGGTACTTGGATGAGATGAGATTTTGCTAATAATAATACTGTGTAAACAAGCTTGAGTGTCCACCTACATCCAAACATTCCTGATGAGTTGGTTATGCAATAAATTGTTATGTAATGAAGATAAACTGTGGAGCACATTTTTGTTTGGTATGTATTAATAGGCTGCCCCTCATTCTGGGTCACAGTTTGGGCTGTCGCTAGCAGTGTACTGTTACACCACCAATAGATTCTGTGTCAGAGTTTTGGCGTACAGTCCTGGCACAATAAAGAGGGAGATGAACTGACACAAGTGTGTCATAACAGTTCAAAAGAAACCAAACTAGAAAATTTGAATTATTAAGCATAATTATTGTGCAATTAAAGTGGTTTCCACCTCCAGGTTGTTGCTATGTGGTCAATAACTTGTGCCTGAAGTGGTGGGCAGCCCTATCCATGGCACCTGGGAAGCAGTTAAAGGTTAGGAACCTTGCTCAAGGGTACTTCAGTCATGACCTGCCCGGGTATTGAACTGACAACTTTCTGACTAGCCCTAAGGCGACAGCTGCTCCTGGATGAGCAGGTGGATGTTCAGATGCAGAGTTGTCAGGTTTGCAGTTTTTCCACCAAATTGGGCTATTCTGAAAATGCAGATGTGGTAAAATTGGTGGTGCGGTGCGTGGTGCGGGTTTTTGTGTACTTTCAAAATGTGGCCAAAAAGCTCTTAAAAAAACAATAAACAGTGTAATGAGTGTATAAGTTGGTAATTAAAACCAGAAGGAGCTAAAACAGGCAGTGAACTACTGACGGTGAAGAGCATCTGATGGAGATGTCTTAGGTAGACTTATTAATATTAAATGATCTGAATGAGATCTGAAACTATAGATTAAAGCAGAGATGATGAAGAAGAAGAGAGCATGTTTCAAACAAAAAATAAACCCATACAATTATGTCAGTATTTTCTTCTTTCTCATGATTTTATAATGATGTCTGTGATTTGGATGCTTTAATTGCTTTAAGATTTTGGACTAATTGCAGCTTGTGTAGGACAGCATGTTTTCAGGCATTGAACTGGAGATTTTTTGGGACATGGCACCCTTGCTCATGTGTTTGCATGTAGGTTCTGTGGATGGCCAAGTGTTACAAGTATATTTGGATCGTTGTTAAATTTGAAGGGTTCCATAAATTTTGCACATCATTATGAAAACTTATATGAACAACCATCCATTGGAACAACCATCATTAATGTAAAAAGTTGTTTCTTACATTATTGATATATTTGTGCTACTGTTATTGTTTCTGTCAGATGTTTGTCTGCTAAGGTGTGATTCACACCATTTGGATAATTGGAACGATTTTGAGGTTGATTTGCTCCTCCCGGCAATCGTAAAAGGTCTCCCAATAGTGTGGGGGTGTCTATAATCCAGTCTTTACCCCTCTGACCTTCTCCCACTGTAGTCAGGGCTGCACCCCATTGAGAATCATAAATATTAAACATGTTCATTATATAGAGTCAGTATCCTGTAATTGGAGGTAGAGCTGTTTCTCTACTGCAAAACATGATGTTGACATCTTGCCTGAAAAACTGTCAACCAATGAGAGCTGAGCTGAGCTGAATGTGTTAGTGTGTACATGAGAAGTTAAAAGTGGATAAACGGTGAGTGAGGTGGACTTGTGGAGCTTTGCTAACAGTGTTAGTATCTTTATAATGTGAGCTCTTATAGTGTAATCCACATCCTTTCCTTTTTCCTGAGCAGAACACTCTCATAACTACCATTGAAATGGTTTCGCTATCATCTGCCATATTTGTTTAAATCTAGTTCTTGAAAAACTCCAGCAAGGTTTTGAGGCTCTGAATCATTGGCCAGGTTTGTATAATTTAAAAATGTGAGGTATTACATGGCAAATGGTGTAGTGTGGGGGGTCTTTATGACTAACAATGATCAATGACAGAAAAATCTGTGAACAATATCACTATGTCCTCTTAATTAAAAAAACGTCCGAGTGGAATTTCACAAATATGCAGGATTTTGTTTTACTCAAGAAGCGTTTCATTCACAAACTAGTCTCACCCTCCCCCTATTCCGTTCGGTTCGCTTGAGTGAGATGCTACGCCATATTAAATGTAGACGGTCGAGCATTAGGACCCAGTGGGAATACAAGCCGCTCAATCTGAAACCTGTTTTCCTTTAGGCGGCCCACAAGCTCACCGATTGGCTCTGCCGTGTCTTGCTAATGTGTGACTGGTCGTCGCCACTGTCACTCCCTCAAATAGCATCAGGACTTTCATCTCTAAGTTGTTAACATGTTGAGCATTAGTTCTGCCTGTGTCACGTCAGCTAGACATATTTTAATATCAGAGGTTTCATATTAAAATTAATTAACATTAACATTTGAGTCTGTGTCTATGTGCGTGTGTCCACTTACATTTACATGTCGTTTATGTCCCAGTGTTTTCTTTTACGTGAAAACCGGGTCCAAATGGCTTTTTGAGTGATAAAGGTTGCAAACCCCTGCTCTTGAAGCACTTCAATATTCCTTAATGTGGCATGTCTACTGATGGCAGTAATCATGGAGCAGTGAAAATATTCCTTCTGCTCAGTCAGCATTTTGGAAGAACAGTGGTGTGCAAAGTAAATTACTTGAAATTAAAAGAACCCCAACAAAATAATAACAAAATTATACATTTCCACGAATGTCCCTAGTGTACAACTTTTTTAAAATGTCTTTGTATTTAAACATGTGACACATTATACCCCTCCCCCCACCCCACACTGAGGTGTCCTCTTTTTCATCATCTCAGATCTGGTCACCCTATTCAACATCATTTAGGACTTTTAATATCCGGTAGTAGGAATCAGGCTTAAGTATGTTTATGAAATTTTGACATTTACAGTATTTAACAGATGCTCTTATCCAGAGTGACTTACAGCCTTGCTCAAAGGCACTTCAGTTATGACCTGCCTGGAGATCAAACCAACAACCTTCCGGTCACAAGACCAGATCCTTAACCACCAGGTCACAGCTGCCGCATGTGGATTGACACCAAAACCAATTCTGAACTGTTTAGTCTGATCATTAACAGGTGGCTGTGTTATGTTCCACTCCGTTAACAGACTCCAAAGTATCTTTATAACAGCACAACAAGGCAACACTTGTCTCTACAGGACATAACACTTGCCCTCCATTCGTCACTTTTCTGGTGCTCAAAACTCTACATGACAATAACAATTGTTATAGGGAAGTACACACAAAATTATGGCAATACTTTACATCATGTTGGTACTCATGCTCACACCACGTGGGTTCCCATAGCAATTACATAGCAACACCCTAGCAACCACTGAAAAAACATAGTAACAGTCTAGCTACACCTTAACAATCACTTCAGAGACCATAACCACCTAGCTACCAGTTAGCAGCCACATGGGATAAATTGTTGATTATCATTTTCTTCTATTCTATTTATATTTTTCTTCTATTTCTTCTATTCTATTTAATATATATTTATTATATTCTATAAATTCTATTTATTTTCACTGTAATCTCTGCAAAATGAATTCTGATTCATTTTGATCCAGCAACAACTCAGCAACTACCATGCAATGCCCTCAAAACCACCTGATGATTACGTAGGCTCACTCAGCTTCTAATCTATTCCTATCTATTTATTTTGATCTTATTGTGAAGAACATAAGTAATAATATCTACATTTTCTATGTATTTTATGTATGAATATGTATAAATGTGCATGAATATAAGAGTTATAACTGCAGGTCTGGCTTTACCATGTGATGTATATGTGTAAAAACAGTTATAGAGTTCAACAAGAAGACATGTGATCAGTGGGGGTGTAAGAAAATAGTGATACAATTGAGGACTACTACACAGTAAATCTGCCAGTGTTAAATCAACCCTGTTAGAGTTAAATTAACACTGAAGGTGTCAAAATGTAACACTCTCAGTGTTAATTTAACTCTAATAGTGTTGATTTAACACTGGCAGATTTACTGTGTATATTACAAGATGTTATATGATACTGCATTTTTTCTCAAAACACAACACTGATTTGTAATTAATAGTTGCTTTGCAAAAGCCTCAGGAACATAGTATTACATAGTATTTTATGTTGGGGTCAGGCAATGTCATGCAGTAACAGTGTGTAGTCGGGCCAAAACTAAAACAGAAAAATGAAGAGTTCACTGCAGATGACCAGTTTTTCAGGTTTAAATCTGCATAAGTCTGTGTTTGAGTAAAACACTGAGCATTGATGACATATGGAGTCTTTTTTCAGAGCTGTAGATGTACATCAGGGATATCCAGTCAGTCGGTCTGGCCTGATGTAAGTGATGTAAACCAGAAGACCTCATCTTCACAGCCACAAGGGGGCACAATATGCCTATAAATGCATAATGCCAAGTGTTTTCCCATAGTTGTGACTTAAGTTCATATAAAGGTCAAAAAATCAATAAAAATAAAAACATATAAAAATAAAGGTCAAAGTAAATTAAAGTAATTTATTACCAATAAAGTAAGTTATTATTATTATTATTATTATTATTATTATTATTATTATTATTATTATTATTATTATTATTTTATTTTCTGCATTTTCCATATTGTTACAACTTTTTCTGATTTGGGGTTAATGTTTATTATTTATGTTAATGTGTATATATTGTGTCTTTTATTATGTATGTATTCTGTATATAAAGTGTAATATGCTGTAACAACAAAAATGATGTGTGAACAAACACAAACAGATAAAGTTGCATGTTCTCAGAAGAGCTTTCACAAACAGAATACTCTCACTTTTTTCCCCAACCCACACATGTACAGATGGAGGTGAACAGCCACAGCTGAGAGCACACACACACACACGCACACACACAACACACTGACAGAGAAGCTCAGTGTAAAGATGTAAAATGCTGATACACTGATAAAGCCAGCTGATATATAAAACACATATGCTGGCATGTATACTGCAATTAGAAAATCAGCTGAATGCCAGACACATCATATCCATGTGTTTATCTACAGAACTGAAAAAGTATCTGTGCAAATATAGGTTGAATGAACAGCACTGGAGTCCTTTGGGAACAAAGGAACTATCCTCCAACTGCTCCCCATGTGCCATACCAATGAGCACAATGACACTGTAACAGTGTGAAGATGATGTGCTCTTGCAGTGTTAATACATGTGATTCTGGTTATGTGTGTACACACTGTCTCCCTAGTGTATGTGGACACACATTAAGTACCTCTTTGTCCTACTATTTTGAAATGTTTATATTTTTACTTCTATTTAGTTATATTTTTGAGGAAACTGACTGCATCTGGTCACACCTCTGATGATGTATTATTATAGGCCAACAAGAACCAATGAAACCAACTCAATACATAATGACTGTTTAATTACTTGCATTTAGTTGCTCATTTGTGTGGTCAGTTACTTTATGCAATAACGCTGGTCATCTATAAATAATATTACTTATGCAGGTATCTAAATATGTAATATCACTTTATTTAGAACAAAACAGAAGCATCACTAGGATGTAATGACATGGGTTGCTCAGTCCAGGGTGACTGTCACTCCAGGAGGGATCCCCCAGAAAGTACAGGACTGTGCATGTGGGGTGCTCTGGTGGTGAATGGTGGAAGAGTGAACAAACATTCACTTCAAAAAATATTAAGGGCTGACATTTGTGTCAGGATCCCAAAAAGCGATGAACAAAATCCCTGACTGCTGAGACTCCTGACTGCTGAGATCCCTGACTGCTGAGACTCCTGACTGCTGAGACTCCTGACTGCTGAGATATCTGACTGCTGAGATCCCTGCCGGCTGAGACTCCTGACTGCTGAGACCCCTGACTGCTGAGACTCCTGACTTCTGAGATCCCTGCTGGCTGAGACTCTTGACTGCTGAGACTCCTGACTCCTGAGACTTCTGACTGCTGAGATACCTGCTGGCTGAGACTCCTGACTGCTGAGGCTCCTGACTACTGAGACTTCTGACTGCTGAGACTTCTGACTGCTGAGATACCTGACTGTTGAGACTTCTAACTGCTGAGATACCTGACTGCTGAGCCTCCTGACTGCTAAGATCCCTCCCGGCTGAGACTCCTGACTGCTGAGACTTCTAATTGCTGAGACTTCTGACCTCTGAGATTCCTGACTGCTGAGACTTCTAACTGCTGATACTTCTGACTGCTGAGACTTCTGACTGCTGAGATGCCTGACTGCTGAGATGCCTGACTGCTGAGACTTCTGACTGCTGAGACTTCTGACTGCTGAGACTTCTGACTGCTGAGACTCCTGACTGCTGATATCCCTGCTGGCAGAGACTCCTGACTGCTGAGATGCCTGACTGCTGAGACTCCTGACTGCTGATATCCCTGCTGGCTGAAACTCCCGACTGCTGAGACTTCTCACTACTGAGACTTCTGACTGCTGAGATGTCTGACTGCTGAGACTCCTGGCTGCTGAGACTTCTAACTGCTGAGATACCTGACTGCTGAGACTTCTGACTGCTGAGATGCCTGACTGCTGAGACTTCTGACTGCTGAAATCACTGACTGCTGAGATCCCTGACTGCTCAGATCATTGACTGCTGAGATCCTTGACTGCTCAGATCCTTGACTGCTGAGATCCCTGCCAGCTGAGACTCTTGACTGCTGAGACTTCTGACTGCTGAGATACCTGACTGCTGAGACTTCTGACTGCTGAGATGCCTGACTGCTGAGACTTCTGACTGCTGAAATCACTGACTGCTGAGATACCTGACTGCTGAGACTTCTGACTGCTGAGATGCCTGACTGCTGAGACTTCTGACTGCTGAAATCACTGACTGCTGAGATCCCTGACTGCTCAGATCATTGACTGCTGAGATCCCTGACTGCTCAGATCCTTGACTGCTGAGATCCCTGCCAGCTGAGACTCTTGACTGCTGAGACTCCTGACTGCTGAGACTTCTGACTGCTGAGATCCCTGCCGGCTGAGACTCCTGACTGCTGAGACTCCTGACTGCTGACATTCCTACCACCTTAGACCAGCTGCTCACCTAACAATTACTACATCTTGCCCCACATTAGCTGCCTGCCCTCTGTTACCAGGCACATTTAAGTTTATATGGATAATAACTGCAGCTATTATTATTATTATTATTATTATTATTATTATTACTACCACAATTAAGCCTCATTATTACTTTTAGTATTCTGACTCTGACTACTATCATTATATCAGTACACCTGAACACAGCAAAGCCTCAAAGGATGGTATGATGACTGTCTATCAATAACTTATAAGTAGCTGACCAGAAGAGGATGATCAGTTGTGAAAAGCACTATATGAATACATTTGATTTGACTTGACATGTTTCCTGCTAAAGATGTTGTTTGGAAAATTACTTTTACTGAAGTAATAATACAACAATAGGTTTAGGCTGCTCTACAAACCTCTGTGTCAACAGAAAAGTAAAAAAAATAAGATGATAAGATGTAATATTTGCATCCACTCAACGTGGTATATTTTGTAGACTATTTACTTCAGTGTACATTCTGTTGAAAAGAACAGTTCACCAAGAAATCATATTAAACCAATTTCCCACTTACATCAGATGTAGCTGACATGTCTAGAGTACAAAAGTCATTTTGGTAATGTATTTTTATATGAAAACAAGTAGGCTATTTAGGTGATTACCGAGTTTTCATTGCCAACATTAGCCTTGAAGCGCCAGCTCAAAAGATGAACTCTCATCATCTCTGCTGATGAACTGTGATGAAAGTGGAGAATTGTGTAAATATGACCATTTCATGATATGCTTGTATTAGAACTGCAGACGGCTGGATAGACTGAATGGCCTGTTTGGAAGTGGAGGAACAGAAATTCTGTACAATCAGCCCAGCTCTGTTTCTCTGGATATATTTGAACTAGCGCAGATTGCAAACACTTAACTCAGACAACAGGGCTTGGCTTCAGTGTGCAGCTGCGCAGAGCACAATGTACTTAATGCAGTAAACAGATACCAGTCATATCTTTGCATTTCTCAGAGCGAGAGGAGAACAAATAAGGGTGAAACCAGGCCTGAGCCTGCGTAGGAGCGATTTGGATTGCATAACCTTTAATTAATGAAGTCTCGGCTTACCAACAGCAAAAACAGTGTTATTCATGGAACAGTATTATTACGTGGACATCCAAATTAGAAGAATTTAGAAGATTTTGCCATGTGATATACCAGGGTGGTCATATTTCTGAAATGGGAACCAGTTCAATGGTCAATGTACTGTATAATTAAATTATCCAAGTTAAAATTATCCATTGCTTTTACTTATGAAATTTAAAAAGGGGGACAGTTTCAGTTTCTTGCATTGTGGTCATGCTTACTGTTTGCCTAATAGCCAGATTCTAAATACATGGCTAGTCTAGTCTAGTTCTGAAAAGACAGAGACAGTTATTGTGTTATTAAGTGTATTGCCATATTATCTTATATGGATGAATGAAAAAAAATGCTGCCTTTAAGTAGAATGTATGCCTACAAATAAGAAACCCTACCTATCACCTGGCTGTATGGTTACCTTTTGTCTTTTTTGTGTTGATATTGTCGACTTGACGCTAGCTTCTAGTGGAGACAGAGGATGCTTTCACACCTACATTGTTTGGTCCGGACTTTCTGACTTTTCAGTTTGGTTCAAACCAAAATCGCAGGTGTGAAAGGGGCCACAAACCACTGTCTGGACCAAAGGAGCAAAATTTGATCTGACCAAAAGAGGTGGTCTCGGTCCGGATCTACTGAACCATGGTCCGGTTTGTGAGCAGTGTGAAACACTTTTCTAGAAGATTCGGACTATTGTACCATATACAGGAAGTTCAAGAACATTCAACAACAATAACAGAAGTAAAATAACTGGAACAGCAGCAGAAATGAGCTATGGTAGCACATGGAGCAAGGAGGAGATGACATGTTTAATATAATTTTGGTCTGATGAACATGTGAAAATTCAGCTTTAAAAATGCACAAAAATACTGAAACGTGCAGCTTATTTTCTAACAGCGGTATATAAACGTATATAAAAGAACTTACTTTCTGGCAACGGTATGTAAAATATATGAAAGAAGTATATTAATCGTCAGACACATGTCCTACTACAAACCAATCAGTGTCGAGTGTAGGAAGACGCACCGCATGCAAGTGATGAAGACAGCACATAGGCGTGTCAAACTAAAAGTTTTTCATGCGCTCACAAAAATGCAGTGTCAAAACAAACCTAACTGCACCAAATATAGACAAAGTAACAAACACACAAAACTTGGTTCAGACTATGGTCCGGACTTTCAGGTGTGAAAGCACCCTTAAAAAGCAGTATCCACTAAAAGTAGGTGAGCATGTAGTAGCGGTGGTTAGTAGATAGCAGCAGCCAGCCCAATCTGGTGAACACAACAAGCACAGCACCAAACATCCACTTGTTTATTCTGCTGAGTGACCTTCTTAAGACTTTCTGGAGTGTTTTTAATTCATAGTTAAAAATGAGGACATTTCCAGTGACAGCTCAATCTGTTGACCAAAAACAGAGACTGTGCCTGAAAAATGAGGACATCTTGTCAACCTATCATATACTGTCAGAAACTGCAATAGACATTTCATTTAATGACATAACTTGATAATTGAGGCAAGAGGGTGATGATTTAAGCATGTGCATGATGCTAATTGATGCACAGACAGTAACATTAGCTAGCTAGCTACATTAGTTTTGAAGCTCCAGTGTTAATTGAAAAGCAACAAATACAAAAGTTTTAGCTGTTTGACCTCAAAACAGGCAAAGGGAAAGCTTGTGCACATGAAATTTTACTTACTGCCAAGCTAGCACGGCAAGTACATACAAGCGTTTATTACACTTAAGCCAACTAAGACAAAGGTTAATGCACTGCACAGGACAAGGCACAACAGCTTCTCTTACTTGTTTATAGCAAAAAATAAACCAGAATCATGCCATCATCAGCCAGCCTCCTAATGGCTTTCAGACATAAGTGGACTGTGAGAGGATGAAGAGCCCCAAGGTGTCTAAAGTGGAACAACTTAGCGTGACGTGACTAGCAAAACTAGCTTGGTTACTTTGGCCTTGTTGCCCTTCTTGTTGAAATGACAAGCCTCGACATGCCCTGAAGGGAAAAAGAAATTGTTTTTTAAGACAGATTTTAAATGTGTTCATTGATTCAAACAATGTGGAAGAAGGGTTTTCCCAAATCAGCACAGCTAAGCTAAATACTTCCCATACTACACTGCCATTGTAGATGATGACCTGGTCTCATGGGATACATTATCTACCCATCATTCCTTATGTTCCCAACCCAAGAACCCAGAAGCTTCTTAAACAACAAGTCAATGAAACAATCTGTTATGCATGCAACCCACAGGAAAGTAGGGCAAAGTGTTTATATCAGACAGGGAAAGGTTGATAGTGGAAAATATGGTGAAAAATAGCTATGAGCCATCTGATTCCAGGCACAGTTTCAACATCATCAAAATGTCAGCCAGCTGCTGATGGAGGGGCACATGTGAGGCCAGTGCCAAGTCTTCAACCTGTATTGAGTGTGCCATTTCATTTTGAAGCCACCTAATTAGGGCACTGTTTACATCTCACTATGTCATGTGGGTTATATTAAGATCCACTGCATTTAAAGGAAGGTGATGACCTCCCCTTCCTATATACAGTATATATATATATATATATATATATATATATATATATATATATATCCTCTATTGTGAAAAAGTTCTTTTGTGTTTAAAATGTAACTCAAAAAGATAAATTATACTTTCATATACTTACTTACATATAGTTAAAAATATGTTATGTAAATTTAAATAACATTAATATAATAGTCATTTTCTGTATGTAAATATGATCGTTAAACCTTTTCCAAACCTGTCCTTATGACAGTCCAGTATTATTTGTATTATTTGTATTGAATTCAAATGTATTTGTGTGAAAAATATTTCACAAAGCAGAAGTTAATGATAAGATTGTTTTTTTAATTTTATTATTTGGGGGTTAAAGGTCAGAGTGTGAAGGAAGTAGCTGAATGTGCAGGTGTATGAAAGTGTACAGTCATACAGGTCTATCAGCAGTGCTAACAATGCCAGTCTACAGGACGTTCTCCTCAGAACTGTGGCCTAAAGATGATGCTGATGGAAATGGAGATGGGTTTCACATCTTGTGAATGAAAATCTCTTCACTTCCAGCTTCTAGAAGTCAATGCAGGTCCTTCACAAGCAGTTTGTGAAAGAAGTCTCCACAGAGACCTGCAGACCATCAACATGTGGAGCAGAGTGGAGCAAGAGACCTTCAGCCTTGTGTGCTGTCCACCACAGTTCTGTCCTTATTTACTATATTATCATGTCAAAATGTCTATAGCAATATGATACTCTATGAAGAGTGCAGCTTAGACAGAATATGTATTCGTCTCACTGAACAAACATGGCAGCCTTTACTCAACAGTGTGCCTTCAGTGTTCTGTCCTCTCCCGCTTAGAGAGAGTGGGACTAATGATGTGAAAGACCCTGGGAAGCTGTTTATCTGTGTGAGCAAGGCTTTGGCTGCCTCTCACTCTCTCTCTCCTCCCCTTCCACCCCTCTCTCGCCCTCTATCCCTGAAGACAGAATGGTGACTAATGCTGGCCACGTTCCAGGCCGCTATTTACATGTCTGCACTAGGGGGAAGAGGAACCGGTCTGAACCAGTGCATACCGACTTGCAGGGCTATTCCAGACTCTTTCTCTCTCTCTCGCCCTGTACCCTGACTCAGAGCAGGGGACTGCATGAACTTTCCTCAAGAACCTTGACACATTCTGTCTCCTGGAGGGGTTTCTGGGTATACATTCCCTGGGAAGTGAAAGACTATCCCCCGTTTAATCCCGCAGTAGTGTCCCATGGTCTTCCACAAGTGGTTGCATAAGAAATCACAGGACATGGTGAGGACAGCAGAGACGTAAATTGGCTTGTGTACTACTGACATACGTAGGTTTCACAGATATGTGGATCGTACCCTGAGACACCTTCTCACTATTAGAGGAATAGCCATGTTGGGCTGCAGACGTCTAGTCATGGCCTAAGTGTATTTTTAGCATCAATGAGATAAGCAGCAACCTCATCATCCACTGCAGCTGAACTTTTTATAAACACCGATGGGCGAAGTGATACAATTTCTGTAGAAAACTTGTTTGGACAACAGGAAGTCCACCTAATCTCCTAGTCTCCAGTGGTACAATCTCAAAAATAGAGGCTTCCAAATTGTTTCTGGCTTGAATGTATAATTTTGGGGGAAAAAAACATTAATTTGTTTATAAGCTTTAATGCATTGTGTGAAAGACTGTTCTCTTTACAAACATTGTTTGTAAACAGTGTTGTGCACAGGAGATGTGAGGTTTTGGGTACAGTAGTGTATATATGGGGTGTGAGGTATCGTCAAAAAGCCTGTTGAGGGTCTTTTGTTCTGCCACCACCTCCAGCTTGACTCCTACAACAGAGTCAGTCTTCCTGACCAGTCTGATGAATCTGTTTATCTGTTTTGTTGATGTTGTTGCACAGCACATCATGACATAGAATATAGCATAAAAGTTTAGTACACAAACCAAAAGATCCCAACCTCTCCAGGAAGCACAGACGGCTCTGGCTTTATTGCTGAGAATGGGAAAAGAAAGACAAGGCTGGACTAGTGTTGTTGGACAGTTTTCTGTTTCCAAAGACTGCAGGGTCAACCCCTCCAAATTCCACCCTTCCATGATTTGCGCGTCTCTTACCAGCCTTTCCCGAGTTGGCATGACACAGATATTCTCTGTCAGCGTTTCTCCTCTGGGCTGAAATAGATTGTGGTGAATCATGCTCTGAGACTGGGCTGTCCAATGTTGCTTCTGGAAAACATTTGGCTGGGAGAGGGAATTCAACCCCAGATCAGGACACCTTACTCAGCACCTGAACTGCATGCAAAATTTACTTAAATCAGTCCTATAAAAAGCAAAAAACAGTAAACATAATGGCTACAAGACATGGCTAAAGGCTTACAAGACTTTCAAGTGAATTTCATCTTCAAAATACTGTGCACTGGACACAACGTACAGCCAGACAAGTGTGAAGCTATCCTAAGATTAAGAAAATGTTTAACAACATTCAACAATACCTTCTTCTTAAAATTAAAAATAATCCTTTAGACATTATTTGAAGAATAACCATTTTTACATTTGAGAAAATCTTCAGTGATATGGCGATCAATAAGATGTTGAAAGAATCAACAGCTATAGTTATTGGTACAGTCATTGATGACAACTTGTGTTTTAACCAAAACACAAACAAGAAGAAGACTTCTTCTATAAGAAGTCCTTTATTGAGACAATTAGAACATTTGGTTTTAAAAGTTGGTTTGAAAATTTGACTACTAAGAATAAGAATTTTGTAAGAAGTATTATAGGAAAACTAGCAGATTATAGGATGTCAGCAAGCATTACTCCAGCTTAATTAGAAGCACATCTTAAACAGGGCTGAAGTCACTATTGTATCAGAAGATCACTCTCTGAAGGTAAAATTTCAACTTCTTCCTTCAGGCTCTCGCTACAGACTTCCTAAAAAATATTTGTAATAGATTTAGAAATTATTTTATCCCATGTGTAGTCATGCTGTTGAATAAGAGGGTCATTTGAATGTTTACCATCTGTTTGCCTACTTATTTATTTATACTCTCTTTTGTGTTATGGTGATTTTAATGTGTGTCTTATTATTGTTTGTGGATGTGATGTATTTATGTACGTAACTGCTTGCAAACCAAATTTCTTTAAACAATACACACTAAATCTGCCAGTGTTAAATCAACACTATTAGAGTAAAATTAACACTGAGGGTGTCAAAATGTAACACTCTCAGTGTTAATTTAACTCTAATAGTGTTGATTTAACACTGGCAGATTTACTGTGTAAAGACTGAACTGAAATGAACTGAATGCTGAATAAAATGCAAGTAAAGTAACGTTGGATTATGTTATGTGAGAAGAATTATGTTTGGAGATAAACACGTGATGAAAAACATGGTGGTGGTAGTATCATGGTTTGGGCCTGTTTTTGCTGCATATGGGTCAGGATGGTTTGCTATCATTGATGGAACAATGCATTCTGAATGATACCAGCTCTAAAGGGAAATGTCAGGAAGTCTGTCTGTGAGCCGAATATCAAGAGAATGTTAGTCATGCAGCAAGACAATGACCCTAAACACACAAGTCGTTTTAACAAAGTGTGTTTAAAGAAGTTTAAAGCTTTTAAGAACAGAACAGACTTCTGTAAGGCTGTTTTGTGAGCAATCATGCAGAATAAAATACAAGTCAAGTTGGAGTGACATTGTGTCTGGGTAAGTTCACTGCTGCTAACTCTGAGCCTGAGATGAAGTTACGTGACCAAAAGCCATGACCTATGACCTCCCCCATAACTCAGGGTAGGTGCAGCATTCCATCACCTTTGAGATGTCATTCAATCGGTAAGCTCAAGTGTGAACGCCTGACAAGGTTACTTCAGGTGTTTCATGCACCAAGGCCGGGCAAAGTTCTAGAGACAGCCTTGTGAGTCTTTCTCTGGGCCAAGTTTCAGCCTAGCCCTTTTTAAAATTAGTTTCCCATTGCATAATCCAAGCTGCAATTAAATATTCCTAGAACGTCTTGGGGTAGAACTCATTCCGGCATGTTTGTGCAAGTTGGTTTTGCGCTCAGGGTTTAAAAGACACTTTTGTCCAAATGTTTACATCGCGTGGCTTTGAGCTGAGAGGGCTTCTCACACTAGGGATCGCTTTCCACTCAGGAATCCACTTGTTTCGAGACCACGTCCGCCTTTACACAATATCATGTACAGCACAGTTCACCTGCTTTCAAAACCAAAACAAAAAGTTCCTCACGTTCCCCACGTTCTGCTCCTTCCCTTTCGTTCCTACGCCGTTTTTGGTTTCCAGGATGAACACCTCGGCCCCCGGGAGTCCCCCAAACGATGATCAATATTTTTCTTGGAAGCTTTTGTGCAGAACAGCTGTGTAAGGCTTCCTGCCAAGGCCCTCTTTCACAAGCTGTCTATTCACACACTGCACACGATGTGTGTGTGCTGAAAACCGCTGAAAACACAGCGAGAGACGGCCGCCGTGGGACTGCGAGGACCAGAGGTCTTCAACGTTGTCCTTGCAGCTCCCAGCAGAAGGACAACACTAGCTGATGTCTGGTGGCATTGTCTGGTGTCCTTGCTGAGTGTTTTCTTTTCTCACTCTTGTGTGTGTTCAGTAATGTGTGCTTTACTGAGGTTTATTACTTCCACTGGGCATGATCCTGTGCGTGATAATAATGAAACAGCCAAACATGACAAATTCTAGTGTTACCCATTAAATCCTGATATAAAGAGCCAGAAATCAGACCTCATCTCAACTTAAGTACAGGTTATTTCTACAGGATACAGGACAAATAAACTTTAACACACACACACACACACACACACCATTTTACACATTTCACACATAGTGAACACAAACATGCATACACCAGTGAGTAATTTAGCACAGTAGGGCATACCCAGAACAGCGGGCAGCTGCAATGTCCAGGGATCACAGTTTAACTCACACTTTAACACACTCTAACACACCACCACCACATCAGTGTCACTGAGAATGATGCACCCACTCTGTGGGGGTTCTGACCATTGAAGAACAGGGTGAGCAAAGTAAGAGAAACAGATGCACTACAGTTTGTAACTGTAGAATTACAAAGTGCATCGATATGTGTCAGAAACACATACATCTCTTCATCAGCACTGAGTAAATCACTTTCAGAACCGGACCGGCAGAGAGGTTTTGTTCTCCTGCTCAAAGGGTAAAGACGTGCTGAATCAGGCCCGGCCTGCCAATCCCCGCTGTGACCCCTCAGACCGACCCTGGACTCAGGCCAGGAGAAAAGCAGCGCAAACCAGTGCAAGCCAGTCCCACCTCCACAACCCTGACACACTCACCCACACACACTCCCACTTCCTCTCTCTCTCTGTGTCTTTCTTTCTATTTTTCTTTCTCATTCTCTTTTATAATATCAATAAAGTATTGTTAAAAGTCTGTGTGTGTGTGTGTGTGTGTGTGTGTGTGTGTGTGTGTGTGTGTGTGTGTGTGTTTGTTGAAGTCCTACAAATCAATCTTCTGAATCAGTTCTTTTCAATAAATCAGTTAAACTGGCTCCATGTTGCACTGAATGAAGCATTTAAGCCATATTTAATAAAAATGGACATGAATTTATATGCAATAAAGTCTGATAAAAGATTGACCAGAAGATTGAGATAATAATCCCTCATATAATCATATGATCAAATAGTTCAACTCCTCCATTTTTAGATCCTAGTTGTTGGGCACTTTTTTATAATCGGTGTTTTCCCAAAACAGCTTTACAGGAACAGTGTTCCAGGTCCAACCCCCATGAGTGAGCCAGAGGCAAGAAAACCCCCTAAGAGCACAAGGAAGAGTTCTTGAGAAGAACCGAGGCTCAGCAGGGGGGGGGGGGGGGTATTGGGGCATTCTCCTTTTGTCAACAACAGAAAATAACACAAAAGGAGAATATTGACAATATAACAATGGATAAATAAGCTCAGTGAGGCTCATTAACAGACTGAAATGATGTCAGTGTTACAGTGGTGCTAGTATGTTTGTGACCCATATTTCTGCATACATTTGACCCAAAACTTCATGTGATTGTCCTACAAGTCCTAAAAGTAGATACAGAAAACCAAATCTATAACATACATTTCTCTGCGTGGCGTTGCATAGTTACACTGACTTATGCTCGTTTTGTGACGTGACCCCGTGACCCTAGAAATGGCTGAAATGTTAACTTTGCCTTGACTAGTGAGCAACAGCCTGCTTCAGCTTCTCTCCTGCACAGAGGACTTTCTTTTCTTTAAATGTCCCAGCAATACCTTTGAAGCACTTTGGCTTCAGTGTTGCAGGCCTGTAAAATTAGCTGAACTGAGATTTGCACTTTCAGCCATAACAAAGCGTCTGATCCCCAAATCTTTTTATTGTCTGTTCTACTTTACATAAGAAGGACATAATTGGGGGCCAGAGTTCACATTTCAGTTCGTTTCAGAGGTTCATTGTCAGGATAGAGGCTGAACAAAAGGACAGATAAAAGACAAACCCAGTTTTTAACTTAGAATATGATACAGATGACAAACACTGAACATAGAAGTATGTAGAAAGCATTTCAAATATACAAGGCCATACACAAGCAAGGGTCGATAATCCAGGTAAAGCAACGAGCAAACAGGTCACAAAGGGCAGAGACAGATTCAGGTCTAAACACGAGACGTGGTCAATAATCCAGACTTAAACAATGAGCAAACTGATCAAAAGGGCTAAGGCACAAACAATGTCAAAGACAGATAATAATCATACACGACAAAGGCAGAAGATACAACGCTTGATAAGACACTAGAATACATGGTGGCAATACTTCACAGTGGAAGTGAGTTTGAGCAGAGTTTATAAAGAGTCCCATAATAAGGCTCAGGTGTGCACACTCAGTACTCAGTGGACAGCGACCTTTGTTCCCATTGGTGATTGTTGACTGAGTGCACCTCTGTCCCGGTGCATATTGGGAGTTGGAGTCCTCAGATGTTGTGGTGCACATAGACATTAATACCTAGACGCAGCACTGAGCGCTGACTCATGTGTCAACATCGCCGCCATATTGGAAGTGGCAAAAGCGACCAAAATAACATGAGAGAGATGCTGCACTCTGGTGCTGCGTGGAGTTTTTCAAACCATTTTACAGTCAAAACGGGATCACATGGGATGACCTTTCACAAGTAAGACTGACGAATTGTTTTTGATCGTATTTGGCCATTCTAACATTTTAAAAACAATTTTTTTTTTTGTGCCTAAAGGTTTCCCAGTGTATATTAGTGCACATCTGAATGTGTGAATGAATGCACTAGCTTAAATAAGTTTGTAGAAAGGCGCTTTATGAAGTTCAGTCCATTCACTTGTATTAGTTCACAGCGCACCTTTGCCTCTTCCAATATGGCGGACACAGAGTTACGTTACATCAGCGGGCTAACCCAGTCAATGACGCGTCTAGGTATTAATGTCTATGGTGGTGCATGTATCAGGCCTGACATTCATAAATGAAAGAAAAAGGACAAATAAGTGCAAGTGACAAAAAGTGAAAGTGGCCAATGTGCTTGCACATAGAGGAATTTGGCCTCCACATTTAAGCCATCCATGCAGTGAAACACACACACACACACACACACACACACACACACACTAGATAGCAGTAAGAATTCTTGCCCAAAACGGCGGGCAGTCCTATCCATGACACCCAGAGAGCAGCAGGGGGTTTGCTGACTTGCTCAAGGGTTCAGTAATGACTTATGTTGAGTTAATTTCTCAAAATAAAGACTTAGTATCTCAACATGAGCGACAACATAATGACATTATCTACTGCAAATCCGAGTCTAACTACAAAAATGAAAAGTCCAGTCAGAGGGCATGGGATAAACCATTTGCTCTCAATGCATGTTGCTTCTTGTTTCATACTTACCTGGCAGGGGTGATGCCACGATCAACAAGGTGGCTCATCCAAAGTGAGGTTCAGTCATTGCACTGGGACAGTACTGACCTTTGCACATTCCCCAAATGGGGGAATCTCAACTGCATAATTTCTGTTAGTGGGGGACTGCGTTCACGCTCTCCCCTGCAGTTTTTTCATGGGGCAGTCATGGCCTAGTGATAAGGATCTGGTCTTGTGACCAGAAGGTTGTCAGTTCAATCCCCAGACAGGACACAACTGAGGTGCCCTTGAGCAAGGCACCTAACCCCCTAACTGCTCCCCGGGCGCCAGTGGATAAGGGCTGCCCACCACTTCGGGCACAAATTCTCACAGCCTAGTGTGTTCACTAGTGTGTGTGTGTGTGTGTTTCTCTGCACGAATGGGTTAAATGTGGAGGTCAAATTCTGTTGTGTGAAAAATTACATTGTCTAAATTGGTTAATCTTAATCTTCTTCTCTCGCCATCACCTCGGCTGCGTGTCTGCTTTCAAGTTGTTGAAGCTGAGGCAGAGCTCTGCTACATGTTGGTGCCACACATGCTTCCAATCAGTTCCACTGCTGGAGCGACTGGAAAGCAACTTCCAGACTGTTTCTGAGAAAAATAGCAGAGCAATACTTCACAGTAAGAGTGAACACGAAAGGCAACAACAACTGCTTGGTATGTGCTTAAATATATATGAGCAGAAGACATGCACACCCCTCTTAAAAGTAGTTCCAGCTGTCAATGCTAAGTACGACACCGCTGCTACAAATACACTTATTCTATTTCAACGGACAAACATCTGCTTCCGGGAACTTCACCTTGTTTATAGAAATCCCAGGGCAGAGATAGTAGTAAATGACCCCCCACACACAGATCAAGCCATGTTAATGGTGTTTAAAATAGTCCTCATCTTTCTGCCTCCAAAGGCCTGTCGCGCTGCACCACAACAATGTGTCAATGGTGTTACCCAATGGTTTTAAGACATGGAGATGAATCTTAACCCTCTTTACAACACAAGCACATCTACAGTGGAGGAGCTTTAATGTGGGCTGGGCTGAAACCTGATAAGTCAGAAATCACAGCCAGCAACAGTCAGCATTGTTTGCTGTCTCTGGGCTGACTTCATTGGAGCATGACAGTAAACAAGCCAGACGTTGTACTCGAGTGCTTGACTCTGCCCGACACTGACCTTCCTGACAAGACCAGTGGAGTTAAAAGAAGAGTTTGGCATGAAAACAGTGGCACACATTTTCCTCCCAATGTAGTAAATAAGGCAAGACTTTACGCTTATTATGACTCTTTATTTTGTTTTGGATAATGAAAATTAATTATTAAAAGACAGAGTTTCCATACAAACATTTCGTAAATGTTATGCACATTTAATCATTTTAACAGAAAATAATGTTAAATTGTTTCTGTCCACTAAAGTCTAAAGAAGCATAGACTATAAGCTTAACTTAGCTTAGCTTAAGTAGCTACACAGTAAATCTGCCAGTGTTAAATCAACACTATTAGAGTTAAATTAACACTGAGGGTGTCAAAATGTAACACTCCCAGTGTTAATTTAACTCTAATAGTGTTGATTTAACACTGGCAGATTTACTGTGTTCTGTTCATGAAAGGTAAAAATAAGCTATACTAAGTAACACATGATCTAGACTAGCGCTAAAACTCTCAGTGTAGACAGAGCTACTGTTATACAAAATTAGAGATGTGGTAAAATTTACATTTTTATTTTCTTTCAAATGTTGACCTTTTGCATTCAGGATTTTCTTCTTTTTTTCTACTGTTATTCATTTTTGCTTGTCTTGTGTTATTATGTTCGAGTTCCAAACAAATAGACCAGAGCACTTAGTTTGTGTTTTGCTATAGGACAAAAACAAAACACAAAAAGAGTTGTAAGATGACCCTGCCTGATTGAATTCTTTAACTATTTTAGGGTGTTCAGGCTGATCTTTTTAAGACGGTATTGCAGCTCCTGTAACTTGACATGTTGTATAGGTGGAAAGGAAACAATCGCTGAGTGCTCGACTAAGGAACATAGAAATATCACCACCAGCAAAAGCTTTTCTCACGCACATAACACCTCTCCCTGTATTGACAACTTCCTGAAATCTATGTGAAGTTCAAGAAATGAAGTTAATTTGTTTTTTCCGCAGCTGAAAAGGACAATGCAGCAGTCGTGTCTCTTTCTAACAGAACTGGTGGGGGTGGGGGCTGACCAGCTGTCTTCAGAGAGGGAGCTGACTGATGCTGTGCACTTCTGACATATATGCACTAGGACACCACAACACTGCCCCAAATCAAATATGCTGTACTGATGTTTATCTTCAACTTGGTTTAGATTTGCTTATGAAGTGTGAAGAATCTCACTGATGTTTCTGAAGAAGCTTGTTATGTTTTGCTGCAGTGGCATGAATACATTTTATGTTCGAGATTGTTAAAACTTGTTAATGTCCTATAACAAGTCAGGATGGTGCTTCAGGGGCAGCTGTGTCCTGGTGTTTAGGGATCTGGTTTTGTGACTGGAAGGTCGCCGGTTTCGATCCCTATTCAGGCAATGACTGAAGTCCACTTGATCAAGGCAAAGCATTGCTCCCCGGGCACTGTGGATAGGGCTGCCCACTGCTTTGGGCACATGTTCTCACAACCTATTGTGTTCACTAGTGTGTGTGTTTCACTGCACAGATGGGTTACATCCATCCATTATCACACCCGCTTAATCCATATCAGGGTCGAGGTTAGTCCCCTACCCAGTCACTAGGTGCAGGGCAGGGCATTACACTATTCAACTAAGCCCAGGACAGGGTGCCAGTCCATCGCTGGGTGAACACACGCACACACACACACACACACACACACACTGTGCTTTACAGTAATCAGTACATGTGCACAGTGTGAGGAGATATTTCTCATCTACAGCCATAAATCCCTTGATTCGCTGAGGATGGGTGAGGCTCTCTCTCAGGAAGCCTACTAGCTACAGTGTAGCCTCATGTTTCAGTGAGGCACAGCTCACTCAACCCAGGAAAATAGTGTACTAGTTCAGCATTAACGTTGCATAACTCTTGGGTGCACCACTCATCAAATATTTCACCTCAAATGATTCAAAATGTTAAATGCCATCTCCGGTGCATGCTATATTTAGAATTTTCACATCAAGTGGTCTTTTCAACAACTTTTTAGAGCCCTATACATAATAATACCTTACTGTGAACTATTTTGGGCCATTTCTCCTGGCTCGTTCATCATGAAGTATTCACACACACATACACACACACACAAGCACATAAACTTACATACTTATAACTTATGTAGACAATACTTTATATACTGTACAAAATAATAATAATAATAATAATCATCATCTTTATTTATATAACATAATTCATACAGTAAATGTACTTCCAATTGCTTTACAATAAAAACAACAAAGATAGATACAATACAATAGCAATGGGGCACAAAGTGCATAAGTCTCATAAATAAAAAGACACTTTCATTATAAGCAGTTCCACATTTTTAAAACAAAAATGATTTTATTGCCACCACAGTACATCTGTACTGCCCAACTAAACTGTGAACACAGCACTGCTAAAGATGTAAGTGAACTCTAAATCTGATGTTGTATGAATGTTCTGATCCAGGCAGAGGCACAGGGGCTGAGAAAACCATATCTGATCAAAACTGGAGATATCCCCAACGAGTCATTACAAACAGACTTCCCTTCCCAAACCACATGTGCAGATATACAGTAACTCCCAGTGAACAAACTCTGAACTTTGTGTTTCCTTGTCATCAATGATTTAATCTGTTGGTTTGTGATTTGGTGTACTTGCTTAAAAATAAGGTACTTCTTGGCTGGGACATACAGCTCTAGGGGAAAAAACTTCACTTTACTTCTTTTTTAAACATGAAACAAAATTGTAAATGATTTATGGAAATGTATGTAATTTCTCCAAATAACCATTTATGGAACCTTGATATTGTGAGATTCTTTAAGATTCACCTTTGCATGTCTATTTACAACAAACCATCCATCCAGCAGCCAAACATGCTGCTCTGTGGCACTGAATTCTTTGTTATTTTTAATAACCAAAGCAAGCAGGTTGTGCAAGAAGTTTCAGTGATGAGCAAAACAACAGGGCAAGTCAGCAGACATGCAGCTAACCGCACACCTTTAAATGCCTTCAGTTGTCAGTTTAAAAGGCCTATGATGTCACGAATGTTTACTGTTAGACTTGAAAGCTCAGTCTGTGAGACAAAGGGGAACTCCACGCAAAGACCTGATTGGCTGGCAGATGTTGTGTTCTGTGCTGACACACGCCTGGAGACAGCAGAGCCAATGGGAGAAGGCGGTGGGCTGGGTCTATGTGCTGTAGTCTGTGGAGGCTTCAGCTTCCTGCGAAACCACAGCGTTTGTCCGGATGTCTAAAGTCACATGAAGTACTTTGTGCACGAGGCCAGCTGCACGCTGCTTTGTACCAACTCAAACACAAAGTTTTTTTTTCTTTCTCTGTTCTCTGCCTTGAACCTACAAGACTGAGCTAAAGTCAGTTTAGGCCTTTCCTCTTTGGGTCACTGCAGGCTGACCTGATCAACCACAGATGTTCTGATAGAGCAACAAGTTAAGTCAATGCACACCAGCATGCACAAACAAACAGCAGTGTGCCTCAGAGACTTAAAGCAGCTCCACATGTGAGCAAAACACAACAATACAATTAAGGCTGCAGCGAGAACTGCTTTAAAACAGTCATCAGCCACTCTCTCATAATGCTTTTAGTACTCTACAAATGCACACACAACTAATTCCATTTCTCTGTCTTTATTCGGAGTGATTTCCCATCAGTCCAGACTGATAATGATGGAATATTGACTGCTGTGACTCCTGACTGCTGAGATCTCTGCATGAGATTCTTGCTTGCCTTAGACCAGCTGCTCACCAAACAACTATTATGAACTGCCCCAGATTAGCAGCCTGCCACCATTACCAACAACTATGAAGTTTGTATGAACTGTAATTGATGCTACCATAATAATAATAATAATAATATTAAAAATAATAATAATAATATTATTATATACATACCTGTACACCTGAATGCAACAACAGCCTTAAAGGATGGTACAATGACTGTCTATCAGTAACTATTAAGTATTTGACGAGGGTAGGATGGGTCCAGATGAGTCTAGTTCCTTTCATGGTTTCTTACTCCAGCTGTGAGGGAGTCTTGCCACTGTCACCATTGGTTTGCTCAGTGGGATTTTGTGTTTTTATGTTATTACTGGAAATCTAAAAAGCTGATTTGTGACAACAGTTATAAAAGTGCCAAATACACTTGACTCAGTAATATTCCTATTACACATGCCATTCTGATAGACTGTAGTACTCTCACACTCTTAAGATGCACTCAAGGTAAAATAAATGGCTATCCTTACCCATGAGAAGACTGATGAGAATTGTTTTCATTCTTAAATTGTTTTTGGCATGCACACTAAAATGGTATGTGATAAATACAGTTCTTTACACAGTTATATCAGAACAGTATGACTTATTTTGTCCCGGGATGTAACAAATGTCGTGTAACAGCATTTACTGCTTGTATAAATAAGTGAGCACACCAGTCAGTTGTAGCAGAGTGTAAAACCATCATCATGGACAAAGGATGTGATGTGACTGATGTACAAAAGGGCAGATAATAGGGTACCGGATGAAGGATGGCAGCATCGCAGAAACCACTAACTTGTGGTGTTCTAGAGCTGCTGTAGTGAAGGTGACTGAGAATTCTGGTACATTGAATGCCTCCCAAAGATATAACAGTGGTGTCCCATGGGTCACTGATGCTAGAGGGGAATGAAAACGGAGTGGTACAGTGGCCTATAATGAACATTATTAAATATTTTATTCTCAGACTGCGTTACACAAAACTATATATGCTGATTGGCGCTTGTCGGTATCTCACAGTTACAGGTCAGGAGTTTATGATTAATAAACATTTTGTAATTGTATGTGGTTCTTTTTGAAAGAGATTCCTACCTGCTTTAGCCCATTTTCCAAGTGGTTATATGTACACTGTCATATCAGAATATTACAATCACCTACCTAATAGTGGGAGAAAGCACCATTTGCTTGGAGTGTTTGCTCAATGCCAGTCTTTGACACTTGGCTTGTTGGCTACATCTAAACCTGCATTGTGAACTTCCTAACATAGAGGGAACTCATGAGCATCCATTTAAACTCCAAAATGAGAAATAGGACACCACACAGCCTTGCGTTCGTTTTTTGTGTCTTGGTTTTGGCGCTGGGTTCTTGGCCTAGTGTTCTCAGTAGCTCCACCTGTCAGCAGCCAGACCAGCTGATCAGATCACAGTTCACCGTCACTGCCGAAATCTGAGATCAGAGGGATGATAAGCCTTCTGCAGGACCAGTTTCTTATTGTTCTCTCTGTCCTTCAGGGTAGGACATAAAGGCCTGATTAAAACGAGCACTGCTTGATAATATCTGAAATTACAAGCTGTTGCAAGCTTATGTCTACAAGTTTAAAGGTCCCCAAGACTTGAGGCGGGTCTGAGCGTTTTTAAGTCTATATGTGCTGTTTCAGAGTTTGTGCTTACTGGTACTCCTTTTCAAGTTAAAGATGAATTATAAACATATAATTATAAATCTTCACTTGGATATCATAGCAGGGTCCTGTGAGTCCCAAGATAAAATGTGCTGTGATTCATTTTAACGACTGGACTCCCTTCCTCCTTTGTCTGACTTGGTCATTTTTAAAAGCTGACTGCACGATTCCACTAAACCATAAAAGCAGTGCAGAGATATGCTTATCTGATGATTCCTGAGTTAGTACATTTGCACTGTTAAGGTGCAGCTCTGACGTGAAAAATCTATTGTGGAAAAAAACATGAAGACAGTTTGTGCTACAACAACACGTTTCCTAATGTTAACCATCATTAGCACATTACGTTGCTTATGGCTAGGCCTGGATGGTTAAGCCAGGTTTACAATATATGATTTCAGTGCTCTGAAATTCTCTCAAGCTGTGTTTTATAATACAGATTCTTTAAACATGCTCCTGCCATTATAAGAAATTATTACATTCATTGTACACCTGCTCATTCACTGTCTGTTACATTGTCAGTAGTATTAAAAATCTTTGTGGAATGCCCTAGAGCTGCTGTAATGAAGGCGTACTGAGAATGGACTTACATTGGGTACAGTGTACCTTACGGGCCATTGATTTAAAGAGTTTGGAGAATGGTACAGAGCCACAGTGGACCAGTTAACCTCTATAATGAAGAACAAGGATGTCATGTGTCATCCGTGATGTCCCAGTCCAAGTCATTTCCAAACCAGGGTGGTCATAATATTGATATGATTGTGTATATGCTTGAAAGAAATTGAACAGTTTCAGCAATCTAACATCTAACGTATGTGGAAGCAAGTGTTTCATGTCAAAATTTCAGCTGCGTTGTGCAATAAACTCTGAGTAGAGGGATAAACCTCTGTCTACTTCATTACACAAGGCCTTCAAATGAACCCAATACTATTTATTCTATTCAGATGACATTTAAGTCATAAAAAATCACATCTTTTAACACTATCGCCATCTACACATGGTACAGTAATCCAAAACTGAAACTAAAACAGCAGGCAGCTCAAAGGCCAAGCTTTTCAGGAATGCATTTATACTCTATGCACGTTTAATAGAAGAGTGACAAATATCTCTACAGTGTGAGCAGTGACTACCTAGAACTCACAAGTCAGCTGGGTGTGGATGTAGAGGGGGAATAATGGGAAAGTCCAGCTCACGTAGTTTGTGATTCTGCATGGTGCAACACTGGTGTAATCTAGTGAGTCCGTGGGTTCACTTTATCGGCAGTCGACTAAACAAAGCACTCTCACATGGCTGTAGGTAGACACAAGGCCAGAAGAAAACATCACATGCTCCTAACAAAGGGCAATATATTATCTATCTGAATCAGCTCTGGTAGTTCTTTCTGTGTAGATCACCACTGAAACACAAACACACAACCAAAAAAAGTGACCACACTTGGTGGAATGAAATGACCCTTGATGTTCCTCACAGTTATCTAAGAGACCCTAAATTTTTAGTTTATGATATCACTGTAGAGTCTCGTGTTTTGGAAGAGCTCATATCAAATCAATAGACTTCTCATTTAGACACTTATGACAAACCCAGAGTTCAACAATAACAACTGCCCGAATGCCTGAAGACAAGTCAAATAAAATGTTGGTACAGCAGCACAAAAAAGTCACTTACCCCAGTTGGGCAAGTTCATGTTGGCTGGAGAACCCTGTATTAACAGAACAACATAACTGAGGACAAACCATAGACTTCATACAAGAACTGGACAGTACACTTCTGTTTACTCTCATTGTGACATGTTGATGCCTGAAATGAACGTGCTTGTACTTGAGCATTAGATGTAAATTGTAACCAGGGCATGCACACCAGAGAAGGCAGCGCTACCGCCCAAACTCCCTGCCCCCATCTGTTGGGATAATGCCCCCATTTGAGTGTCTGTTAGTATAAGTTACTACTGAAGAAGACATCACTTCTCTTCAACAATGTCAAAGTGATTAAATCTTATTACATTACATTACATTGCATTTAGCGGACGCTTTTATCCAAAGTGACTTACAATAGTGGGAAAGTACAGATGCAAAAAAATAATACTAGAGTTGTACTAGTATTTATTAGTACTAATATACTAGAATTAACATTTGGATATTGAATGCTGAGTGCATATCAGTACTCATGGGGAGTATTTGGGATCACTAGGGCAGGTGCTCTTTGAAGAGCTCGGTTTTTAGGAGTTTCTTGGACCCAGTGAGGGACATCTCTGCTCTAGTGGTGGTAGGCAGCTTGTTCCACCATCTGGGAACTACTGAGGAGAACAGTCTGGATTACTTTGTGTGA
>BRDA01051827.1:0-13714 GCA_036984385.1 Crenuchus spilurus | reverse complement strand
CCAGTTCTACTTAATGACACATACTTACTGAGTCATTTACTAGACTATTCTAGTGTTTTAACGTTGATCAGTGTGGCTTAAAGCTCATAAAAAATTTAGATATTTAAAATTATTCTCATTTTTGGAGAAGCACTAGTAGAAGTGCAGAACAGATGCCGGGGCCATTTCGCCAAAGATGTTAAAGATAACAAAGCCTCAAAATTTAACAATTAATACGTTAAATAAGACATCAATTGTCATTTTAACTGAAGGCAGCAACTCAGAATCTGAAACCACAACAAATCACAGATTAAACAATTAAATCTGAGAATTCAAAAACAATTGCAGCATTTCTCTTTAAGGGTACATCTAATGCAGTTATAATCTCATAGCATGTCTGAATTTCATCATTAGAGAGGATATAGAGTAATCCTACGGCAGATAATCGGAGGTTGTGCATGCTCCATATGACCCTGTCTGCTGCCTGCTTAAAGAAAACAGCATGTCTGTCATCATAAATCGCCTCCAGACACGAGCGAGCTAAGATTATACAGCCATACAACAACCATCAAGCTCACGGTTGGCCTAATTTCCTTTCTGCCTCGCTCTTTATAAAGCACTAATGCATCACACACACACACACACACACACAAATATATAAAGGTCTTGTCTTTGTTCACTGATGTGCTCAGAGGCTGAAGAAACCCTGTACTCACTACGGCTGAAGGCAGATCCTCTTAGGACGTGGAATACAATCACAGCCCCTCTCACAATAACCTAAATAGCTTTTTATCCCACATTTTAAGCCATAGAAGTGCTGAAAGCATCATTCTGAACTTATAAACCAGCTCGCCAAGCCCAACTGTAGCCAACACGCAGAGCTATATCATCACTAACATCTCCACATGCTTATTCTACACTGATGGACGTGTAAATGGTGAAAATGATCGTCTTACATTATCTCATCAGTCAACAAATCTAGTAGTGATGCTCTGATCCCATCAGCACCGATACTGAGCCTACATTGGGCATTATCGGCCTCATATTGGAAGGTATGACCAATAATTCCAAATGATCGTTTTTTGTGTCCTATTTGCAGCTTAGAAATTACACTAAAAATACAGTGGAAATGAAGTGGAACCTCAGTTATTGTGTGCTCTGATTATCATATAAATTTGGTTATTGTGTAATTTTTTTTCAGGGAAATTTTGTCCCAGTTATCGTTCATCAACCCAGTTTTCATGAAAACAAAACATCCACCTACGCATTTGTCTTTCATCCTGGCTTTGTTTCTCGTTGAGTGAGCATCACCTCAATTTCCCATTGTTTTCTTTATGTAAAACTCTAGTTATTCTATATAAAATAATTTTTTTTTTAAATATTTTATTAATATTGTCTGGAACAGATTAATTTGATTGGGAAATATTGCTTCAGTAATTCGTTTTGGTTATCATCAGTCACTTTTTAATGTAAATTGAAAAATTAAAATTATCAGCTCCATT
Source organism: Crenuchus spilurus (assembly GCA_036984385.1). NCBI lineage: Eukaryota > Metazoa > Chordata > Actinopteri > Characiformes > Crenuchidae > Crenuchus > Crenuchus spilurus. The sequence continues at coordinate 12,233 of BRDA01051827.1, read as the reverse complement.
TTGGAAGGTGTGACTAATAATTCCAATGGATCATCTTTTGTGTCCTATTTTTAGCTTGTAAAGTTGGAAATTTTCCTTCTGAACATAGTTACAGAAATTATTACTTTTTTTTACATTTAAAAAAATATGGTTTACGAATATTGATCATACTGGTGCAAATCTAGTTTAATATTGTTATAAAATGCTTCTGGATCGTTTGACAACTTTCCTAAAAGTAGGTTTATACACAATACATCAATATATTGAAAGGTAAGTGATGTTTCATTACATAGATCATATCACCAGATTCTTGCCAAGACAAACAAAAACAACAGTTATTTATGTTTATTGGTTCACGTGAATGTCTTAAATTTAAAAATACACAGCAGAGGTTAAAATAAACTTTCAAATGCAACAATGTGTGAGCACTGTTGTTGTTAAGGAAGCTCTGGGACCAAATGTTTGACTAGATAACTGCCCATAAACAGTGATGCTCTCACAATTAGTCACACGTCTATGTGCTGGCTAGCTTAGGGCCCATCCATCAAGACCAGTGACAAGAGGTGGAGTGAACTGGTTCAGCCTTTCACAACGAACAGAGCTGGAGAAAAAAGGGAAATCTCCACAGGCATTCCCCCATCAGTCAACCCGCAGCAGTGAAAGTGAAAAGCGAGAGCCACCAAAAAAAGAGAAAGAATGAGATTTTGTCTGTATGATAAGATGTTTATCATCTCTCACATTTGCTGCTTTTTTTAAGAGAGCTTTCACACCCACATTGTTTGGTCCGGACTTTCGGGCTTGTCCGCTTCGTCCGAACCAAAATAGCAGGTGTGAACGGGGCTACAAACCATTTGCAAAAATTCGGTCCGACAATGCAGCTTGTGCTTGTCTTCACCCTCCTAGAGTCAGGGACAGTGCAAAGTGATGGGAGAGCCACTAATGGGTTGGGTTAATTGGTGACTAACACACTGGGAAAGGGAGAAAATTGGCAAAAATTATATAAAAAAAGGCACAACATGCCAGCTGTAATCATCACTTTAACGTGGCAGAATTTGATCAAACCGAAGTGCATCAAAGTTCTTCTTGTCATTGTAATTAACATTCCAGTCCATGAGCTCAGGTTACACACTGCGAGGTTACAAGCCGACAGCAACAATATGTAATAGCAGTTACACCGAAATGTGAGCAGTTACCAAACAAGTTGTGCCCTTCGCCTTGAAAGTGCCAACTGACCTGCACAGACCTGTCAGGTGTGCAGAACACAAATCAAACTTAAGTACAATTTACCTTCATTCTTAATGGTTCTTCAAGGGTTCTTTAGTAAAGAAAATGGTTCTGTATAGAACCCCAAATACTTAAAGAACCCTTCCTATGGATAAAGGGTTCTTTCCATTTATGAAAATGATCCTATATAGCCCTAAAAATGGTTCTGCTGTAGTTACGATGTTAAGCTTCTAATAATAGAGGAACCCTTTTTGGTGCTAAATAGAACAATTTTCAAAAGGTTTCTATATAGAACCAAGTACAGCAATCTGAAGAACCTTCAAGAGTTTCTGTGTCTGTTTCTGCTTTCTTTACTAAAGAACCCTTGAAGGTTCTATATAGAAGTCTTTTGAAAATGGATGATATGGTAACTACAGAACCCTTTTTAGTGCTATATAGAACCATTTTTAAAATGTTTCTCTATAGAACCATCCTCAGCACATTCCTCATCAATCTGAAGAACCCTTTCTCCATTGAAAGAACCCTTTAGATTATTTGAGTGTTCATGGTTCTATAAAGAACCATTTCCTTTACTAAAGAACCTTTGAAGAACCATCTCTTTTAAGAGTGTTGGATGTTAAACAAGCTGTCTGAAATAACTATTGTGACTAAACAGAGTAGGGTTGTAACAATATCAGAATTTGGATTTTGTTACTGATGTCAAGCGTAGTATCACGATACTTGTTACCAAATCAATATCAGACAAGCTTTAACATGAGCACTCGTTTTTAAAATTTAATCGTTGTAATCCACTCAACATCAACAATCACAGCAAAATACAACCCCAAAACAGGGCATCTAATTTAAAAAAAGCATTCAAAGTACTGAAATGTCGAGAAGTTATTGCCAAATGTAAGAACTGAAAAGTTTCAGTAGGTTTGATACTTGGTGCAACTCTACAGAAACAAATAAGCACTACAGAGGTCACAAAAATGAAAAGACATGGGGATGCAAATTTGTAAAGTAATACAAAAAATTCTGACACTTCCACTCCGGGAGTATTTCTTTATTTTTTTTACCCGATTTTTCTCCTCACTGTGTTTGGTAGCTGTTAGACCCGCCCACTGGTTGACTCTCTATATCACTTGTAACATCTCTGACTGTAGGAGGCTGCAGACTAGCACAAGCTTCCTCCGATGCATGTAAAGTCAAGCTCCGCCTTTTTTTGAACAGACACTATCAGTAACATAAAAGTCCGTACACACACATCCAGAGCAGTCATGTTACAATGTATCTGAATGTTGATAAAACTAAAGAGATGCTTTTTGAGAAGATTGAGGAAAGGCCACCTCTGCCACTTCCCATCCTCACCACCTTCTACAGAGGAACCATAGAGAGCATCCTGAGCAGCTGCATCACTGTCTGGTTTGGGAATTGCTCTGCATCTTATGCAAAACTCTCCAGCATATAGTGAGGATGGCTGAGAAGATCATTGAGGTCTCTCCCTCATCTCTCACAGACATTTACAACAAGTGCTGCATCTGGAAAGCTGTCATCATTGTGGAGGATCATCACATCCATCACACGGACTCTTCACCTGCTGCCTTCTGGTAGAAGATACCTCAGCTTTCAGACCCTCACTGCTAGACTGTCCAAGAGTGTTATCAGGCTGTCAGACTCCTTAACACATACAGTCAGACTCTCAGGGACTAAACGTCACTGCACATTTGCACATCACTGTATACTGTACCACTCACTGCAGTATTTACACATTTACACACTCACTGCAGGCTGGAATCTTGCTTCCCCCTAGAATACAGTACCATGTACTGACCATCATTACACTTGTCCTGTCCTGTAATGTGTCTTAGGGAGCTTTCACACCTACATTGTTTGGTCCGGACTTTTCAGTTTGGTCTGAACCAAAATAGCAGGTGTGAAAGCGGCCACGAACCACGGTCCGGACCAAAAGGAGCAAAATTTGGTCAGACCAAAAGAGGTGGTCTCGGTCCGGACCTACTGAAGTTGACGCAGACGGTAACAACATGAACAACAACAGAAGAAGAAAAATAAGCAGAACAGCAGCAAAAATGAGCCGTGGTAGCACATGGAGCAAAGAGAAGACATGTTTAATATCATTTTGTCTTATGAACATGTGAAAAGTCTGCTTAAAAACTCAAAAAAATACTGAAATGTGCAACCGAAACTAAAGAAACTGTGGCATCGATATATAAAACTATATAAAAGTATTTAAACGCGTCAGACGCAGGTCCTACTACAAACCAATCAGCGTCGAGTGTAGGAAGTAAGTGATGACGACAGTGCGTGGGCGTGTCATAATAAAAGTCTGGTGCGCTTGCAAAAATGCAGCGTGAAAACAAACCAAACCAGACCAAATATATACAGAGTAACATACACACGAACCTTGGTTCGGACCATGGTCCGCACTTTCAGGTGTGAAAGCACCCTTAGTCTAGTCAGACGGCTGTACTATAAAGTATGCAGGGGCGTAGCAGCAAATTCGGGGCCCTGTACACTCTCAATGACAATGGGCCCCTATAAATGCCAGTAAATGAGGCACATGAGCAAAAAAAGGGGGTATTTATTTAAATAAAAAAGCATAAATAAGGTTTTAAGCTACAAACAGATCAGATTATGTTGATATAGACTATTTACATGTTGATATATGCGGCAGAAATACTGCTGGTGGATCATTTATTAAGTCTCAGCACAGAGTTTCACTTTTAGCTCTGCTGTGTTAGTAGACAATAGGCTTTAGCACACACACTGAACCAAAAGACTAAGTTTAATTGGATTTTGCATAATAAGAAAACTAGGTTCACTTTTGGGAAAGAAAGCCGTCAACAGCTGTCTCCCCTCATTCTGCCTTCTTTCTTTTTCCTCCCTTTCTTTCTTCTTTTGAAATCCTGATTTCTGCTTTTTGGGCAGCATGATGTGTAGCACCATCATTCAATCACTCACTGACGTTACACTCGTCGCTCATCGTTGTTGGGCGGACTAAACCATTTTGGGCCTCCAAGAGGGGGCCCCAGAATGTCCAATATGTTGAGAGGACTGTGACTAAAGTTCATTCCCTCAGTTGATATTATCAATATATTTGAAATATGAATTAATAAATAATTAATTTGAGGGCCCAATTCATTCAAAATAAAATCATCCAAAAAAAAATTATTTCAGGATTTTTATGGGCCCCTCTCCCTACTCGGGCCCTGGGTAGTCAGGTCCACTACCACGCCCATGCCTGTATGTCTTGCGCCTGTGTGCTGTGTTGCAGGTGATCCTGTAGGGACGTTGTTAAGTTTAATTATGCACTGCACTGCAGCTGAAATGACAATAAAAACCTTTTAAACTTGAACTTGAAGCAAAAAGAGTCTTGTGCAAGTATCACACCTCAAACTGTCATGCGAGGGTCAGCGGTTAGCCTCTACACCAACGGCTAATTATTACACCATACTGACTGCTAACCACTTATATTACCAGTCAGTCTTTCTGTACCTAATATACGAGTTTTAACCACAAACGCTTCTTTTAAGGCAATTTAATCTACACAACGAATCTTCTTCTTACTGAGTCTCAACATCTCAGCTACTGAGCAATCAATCTCCGCTTGATTTATGTCAGATATCACAGAGTAAACCACAGTCCATGTGTGTAAAAATGACAGGACGATTTGGATCTCGGAGCGTAATTAACATGCTTCAGGACCGAGCTTGTGGACAGAAGCCTTTTATCATGAAGAGAAATGACAGGCTGGTCGTGTGTTTACAAGCCTGTTAGTGTTTACTTTCGGTAAAGTCGGGCCGCTCAACGCCCAACATCCCAATGAATGACAGAGAGGACTCAGTCACACGGGGCCTCCACCTCATATAAACAGCGGCAGACTTCCAGTGCCTGTGAAGCATTAGCCTGGTTTTCAACACGAGTTGCAACAAAACTTCTTGTTAAGTCAGCAGCCCAGAGACTTGCCCAAACAGCAACTTTTGTTGCAGCAACCTCTGCCAGCACCGCACAACTCGGTCTCGCCGATGAGGGCTGTTACATCTTTCTGTCCTGTGAGGTCAAAGCAAAACTGTGACTGAACACAATCAACCTCCTGATTGAAAACTGCATTTAAACAATATCGCTCATCAGTCCGCTCTCTTCTAGCACGCTCTGTTATTTGGGCTGTGTGTTTGTTTTGAAAAGGCAATGGGGAGTGGAGTGGAAATTTCAGGCAATGTGATCAACACTGAGGTCACTGCGAGAGGTCATTTAGACAGAACTGTTCTGAACTCTTCACTCACACAAACGTTTGCAAAAGATGACATTTGTCAGAAGAACTGACCACAATCTGTAGACGCTCGTTAAAACAGTCATTTTCGAGTACCAGCCATGTTTGACATGTAAACAGTTACGAGACACAAGTGTTTGTCTTCTGTATAAAGTACAGACAGGTAACAATACTGAACTCACTGAAGTCCAATACTGTCACATAAAAAAGAGGGTTTTTTTTACAGTAAGTACATCACAGCATTAGAGATGCAAAGTCATAATAATGAGATTCAAAGTAATATTTTACATTAATATAAATTATTATAAACTCTTCAAGTCATAAGTCACTTTGTATCTCGTTATTATTGACTTTCTATCTCATTATTACGAATTTGTATCTCCTTATTAAGACTTTGTATCTCATTATTGACTTTGTATATTATCACGACTTTGTATCTTGTTATTACTGACTTTCAATTGCATTATTACGACTTTCTATCTCATTATTATGATTTTCTATCTCATTATTATTGACTTTGTATCTCATTATGACTGTATCTTGTTATTGACTTTCTATCTCATTATTATGACTTTGTATCTCGTTACTGACTTTGTATATTATTGTAACTTTTTCTATAATTATTATGACTTTGTATCTCATTATTGACTTTGTATCTAATTATTATGACTTTGTATCTAATTATTAAGGCTTTGTATCTTCTCATTATTGACTTTCTATCTCATTACTACGACTTCAGATCTCATTATTAATTACTTTGTATCTCATTATTAATTACTTTGTATCTCATTATTATTGACTTTGTATCTCATTATTATTGACTTTGTATCTCATTATTATTGACTTTGTATCTCGTTATTATTGACTTTGTATCTCGTTATTATGACTTTGTATCTCGTTATTATGACTTTGTATCTCGTTATTATGACTTTGTATATTATTACAACTTTTTATATTATTATTACGACTTTGTATCTAGTTATTATAACTTTCTATCTCATTATTATTGACTTTGTATCTTCTCATTATTGACTTTGTACCTAGTTATTATTGACTTTCTATCTCATTATTACGACTTCAGATCTCATTATTAATTACTTTGTATCTCATTATTATTGACTTTGTATCTCATTATTATGACTTTGTATCTCGTTATTGACTTTGTATATTATTTCAACTATGTATATTACTACAACTTTTTATATTATTATTACGACTTTGTATCTCATTATTGACTTTGTATCTAGTTATTATAACTTTCTATCTCATTATTACGAATTCCCGTCTCATTATTATGACTTTCTATTTCATTATTAAGGCTTTCTATTCCATTATGATTTTCTACCTAGTTATTATTGACTTTGTCTCATTATTATTATGACTTTCTATCCCATTATTATGATTTTCTATCTCATTATCATAGACTTTGTCTCTCATTATTATGACTTTGTATCTCTGTGATTTTTATCTCAAAATTCTGACTTTTTATGTCATTTTGACGTTGTCTCTCAGTATTATGACTCTGTATCACTGTGACGACTAACTGTATGAGACTGTTTTTAATGTGTTTCTATAAGAATGACTTGTTGTGGTGAATAGCTGCACTGACTGTTGAGTGAAGTCTGTTACAGTAGCCGGCTCGTGTGTATGAACCTCTGAACATGCAGATGCTCTTACTTTTCAGGGCTTGAATGAGCGCCTTGCCATCCTTGATGAGCTCCTTGATGAACTTGTTGGTTTTGTCCAGCTCCAGCTCGTGGGATTTGAGCCTCTCTCTGAACTGCGGGCTGTCCAGATAACAGTCGCTGAACTCCAGAGCGGGGAGTCCCATGTTTCAGTCCAGAGCGTCAGAAACAGCGAAGAATTTAAATAATGTTCAGCGGAAGAAACGAGGAGGAGAAATGAGAGGAGCCGCCGTGTTAATCACATACCGACACGCCAGCCTCACCGCAGAACCCCGCGCACTAACAGCCTTCAGCTTAAAAACAACTACAACAGCCACCTGACCGCATTTCACTGGTTCTCCTCACTACAAAGGTGTGTATGTCTGCAGGGAAGAAGCTGTGAAACGAGCCGAAACCTGTGCACGGCAACGTCACGCCGCTTCAGGGGGAGGGAGGACGCTGAAGACAAAACGCCGTAACGGAGGAATCGAGATCAACCCTCGGCGCGTCCCAAACCGATCCCTATTGGACTTTAAGTGCACTGCTTGAGTGTAAACGCTACTATTACAAAACCAGCGTAGTGCACTACAAAGAGCTCAGAACGCCGTTTGAAACGCGCCCCCAATCTCGCGCGTGCCAACCTACCACGAAGCGGCTAATCTGATGATTGACGTCTCGCTTATCCAATAGCAACGCGGGATTCCGAAACAGCGCGAGCGGGCGAATGCTATGGGCGCGTCGACGTGAGCCAAACAAACGTCCTGATTGGTCAGGAATGATGACGTTCGGCCGGAGCGGGGATTTCGCGTGTTCTGATGGGCTGTGTAGAGTCTACACACAAAAAAAGATTTATCTTTTATTTAAATTTGAATATAGTTGAAAAAGTTTATTTTTGTTCCTAATTAAATGTTTTAAAAAGGTCAACTGTGGTATTTTATGTTTATTCTTTTATTGTTGATTAGTACGACTTTGAGTTTGATTAAATTACTATTCAAAGGTTATCAATATTATAACAAAAGTCACTTTACACTTAATGAATACAAAATATATGTCAGTATAAACATTTGAATGAAATTATGAACACAAATTAACTTTTTATTTATTTATTTATTTATTTTTGGAGATGAACTAGTACATAACAGTGGTTTTAACTAAGCAAATAGGTAAGAGCCTCCCATTGGATAATTACTGCATTGGTGATTATGTTACAGCTAGCAACCATTTGATTGTGATCAGTGATCACTTAAATGTTTGGTGAAATAAAATTGTAGAAAAACAACCACAGAACTCAGGGATATGTTTAATAGTGAACGTAACAGAATTTCCACACACATTGCGAAGGGAGCTAAAATGAATGGGACTAAAAAGCTGTGTAGCCTTAAGAAAACCACTTATTAGTGAGACTAACCAGCACAAGCAGCTTTAGTTTGCTAGGGAGCATAAAGATTGGACTGTGGAGCAATGGAAGATCATGTGGTTATCAGAGTGATGGGTGTATCAGAGTAAGAAGAGAGGCGGCTGAAGTGATGCACCCATGATGCCTAGTGCCTACTGTACAAGCATGTGGGGCATTGCTATGATCTGGGGTTGCTGCAGTTCATCAGGTTGAGGTTCAAGCAACATTATTTCCAATGAATGAGGTCGGCTGACTACCTGAATATACTAAATGATCAGGTTATTCCATAAATGGATTTTTTGCCAGGATTCATCAGCTCAAACTGTTAAAGAGTTTAGAACGAGGCCTCTTCAGGATTGTTGTCAGTGAGAATAATCTAGTTGAGTGTCCTTCACTCATTTTATTTGGTTAAATTTTGAAAGGAAAGTGTTTCACTAGAATGGTTAGTTTTTATTTGCTGAATTGAAATGACAGAAATGAATCAGCTGGCTGAAGACAGGTTCTCTGTTTAATGATATGAGAAAGATCAGTTTAGAAGCTGAAAGAGGAAATGAGATACAAGTGGTATGTGGTTCATGTGTCAAATGAACAATATAAATACACCACCTTCCTCCCTGTGATCTGAAAGCAGAAACGAGAGAGCAATGAACCTTTCTTATAGTCTAGGTGTTTATGATGCTACATCTGAGCTAAATTGACTGTAGAAAGTTGGATAGATGACTAATTATACAAGTGACAAACTTTCAGTGAAGTCGATGTCAAAGGTCAGAGGTGCATAAACTTAATGACTAATCCCTTTGCTTCTCAGTTAGCACTGCTGATACAGCCCAAACCTGGTCCACAACTAGCATACAAGTCTGAACCACATATGGCAATGAATGATGGCCCAGAATTAGGCTAGCTCTGGCTGCCAGAAGCCAAATTTTTTTTTATTCTCTCTAAAGATAATCTTCTCATATTCAAATTATTTATAAACTACCTGTTGAAGCTCAGTTGACAGTGTTAGAGTTTAGGTTTGAGGTTTGAGGTTGAGGTTAGAGGTTAAGTTCAGGGTAACTGGGAATTAAGCTGATTCTTATATACAGGTGAATGTAAATTAGATACAAGCTAAGCATCTCAAAACTCCAAATCAAGTGTTACCTTATACACATGAACAGTGTCATTCAACACATTTTATTTATCAGTAAAAAAATAAACTACAGTGGAACCTCAGTTATAGTTTGCCCTGGTTATCGTCAACTTTTTTGGGGGGGGAATTTTGTCCCAGGTATAGTTCATCCGCCCAGTTTTCATCGCAGTGCACATGTGACTTGTCGCTAATTTTGCTCAAACAAACCATCCGTCCATGCATTCGTTCAGTCTGGTTTTGTCTCCTTGTTTCTTTTGCTATGTTTCTCATTGTTTCTCGTTTATAACAGTCAAAACAAAGTAAAACATGTCACACTAAAGTGATGGCGCACATCACAACTGCTTCAAAATGGGTGTGTAAACACATTACAGCCGAGAACCCTAAGAACGGGTGAACAAAACAAAGGCTGCTGGCTGGATATTTACATAAAGTGCAGTAAGAGGTGGTACAGTGAGTAGAACAGATATGTCTATTGCAAATAAATAATATTTACATTATTAAGGGAGTACAGGTATGTGAGGTAGCAGATATAAAGTATGTGAACAGTGTAAGGATGCAGTTAAGTGGCAGTGCAATGATACAGTTCTAGTTAAAGTGGCAGTGCAGAGTCCAGAGTAGGCTCACAGCCTATGGGAAGAAGCTCTTCCTGAGTCTGCTAGTGCGTGAGCGGAGGCGCCCGTATCGTCTGACAGATGGGAGGATGGTGAAAAGTCTATGGTTTGGATGAGAAACATCCTCGATGTTTGTGATAAAGTTCTTGAATGGTGGTTAACTAGACAGCTGTGATGTGTTGGGCAGTTTTCACCACCTGCTGGAGTTGCTGTACCACACAGAGATGCAGCTGGTGAGTATACTCTCAATGGTACAGCAGTAGAGGATTCTAGGATCCCAGGACACAGGTGAGCTTTCTTGAGGCTCTGAAGGAAGTAAAGACATTGTTGTGCTTTTTGACCAGGGTGGAGGAGTTCACAAACCACGTGAGATCCCTAAACATGTGAATACTAAAAAACGTGAAGCTAGACACCTGCTCTACTGATGTAGATGGGGGAGTGAGCCTGACTTCTAGTCGTCCTGAAGTCCATGATGATCTCCTTGGTTTTCTGGGTGTTGAGCGCCAGGTTGTTTAAAGTGTATATTTAAAATTGAATTGAAACATTTCCAGTTTCCGGCAGCCAGAACCGGCCTGATTCTGGGTTGAGGGCCAGATCTGTATGGATGTTACCCAGGTTCAGGCCATACCACTGTGCTTGCTGGGCTCATTAAAGATCACCAAAATGTAGCATCTAGCACAAATTCCTCACACACAGTCCTAATATCTGTGTAAATACTGCAGCTGCAGCAGTGAGCTCAGTCTACTCAGTCATTTTTCTGGAAAACGTGACACGGAAACTAAACTTCGATGAGCCATTTCAAACATTTGCTATCATTTCTGTGCAAACTACACAAACTACAGTCATGGTAAATGGCCTGTTCATAACGATCCCTTAGAAACAGTCATAATTACCCTCAAAGAATGTTTAAACAAAGCATGTCAGAGGGAACAGTATATGGCCAAGTCCAGTGAGTCACGTTTAGAGAATGTATTACCACTGCTCTGCATCCGAGCCAGCAGAGCTTTCTCTTCTCCTGCATGGACCAGAATGTCTCAGGAGAGAGAGAGAGAGAGAGAGAGAGAGAGAGAGAGATGGACTCATGTGCCTCAGGCCTTTGAGGGCTGTTCTAGGCCTGATCAGTGGAGAAAAAGGGACAAGAGGACATGCTGGGAGTTGCTCCTGTGACAGTGATGTTAAACTTAAAAAAAAAGGAGAGAGAACCCAATCACTCTCATCACTATCTAATTTGCATATCATTTACATAGTCATTTTAAAACGTAATGTTTTTACATTGTGTGAACAGAGAACCAGAGAAGGAAAGACAAAAAAGAAGACAGGAAAATAGATATAAAAGGAAGAGAGAGAAAAGATTAGAAAGAGAGATGAAATGAGAGAATAGAAAGTGAGAGAAAACAATAAGAGAAAAGAGAGACAACATGAGAGTGAGGTCAAAGAGTGTAGAAACGGAGAGAGGAGAGTGAAAAAGAGATAAGAGTAAGCGAATGAGAGAGAAATGAGATTGAGAGAAAAAAAGACAGACAACAGCGAGAGAGAGAAGAGAAAGAAAAGGAGAGGAGAAAAGGAGAGAGGAGAGAGAGAGAAAAAATAGAACAAGAGAGAATGAGAAAAAGAAATGAGACAGAGAAAAGTGTGTGAGAGACAGAAACAAAAAAGAGAAAAGTGAGAGAAAAGAAAGAATGAGAGAAAAAAAGAGAGAGAAGAGTGAGAAGAGAAGAAAAAAGGATGTGCGTGAGAGGGAGAGAGAGAGAAAGAAGGGTGAGAGAGAGAGAGACAGAGAGAGACACAGAGAGAGGGAGAGAGAGAAAGAGAGAGAGAAGAAGAAAGAAGGGTGAGAGAAGACAGAGCGAGAGAGAGAGAGAGAGAATGAGAGAGAGCGAAAGAGAGAGAGAGAGAGAATGAAAGAGAGAGAGAGAGAAGGGTGAGACACAGAGAGAGAGAGACAGAGAGAGAGAGAGAG